>PITA01015166.1:14492-51166 GCA_004023965.1 Spilogale gracilis | reverse complement strand
ATTATGCTGAGTGAAATAAGCCAAGAAGAGAAAGTCAAGTATCGCATGGTTTCACTTACTTGCGGTGCATGAGGGGTAAACTGGAGGACAGTGGGAGAAGGAAAGTAAATGGGAACTAGGGTAATCTAGGGAGGGAAACGAAACAACAGAGACTTTGGACACAGAAACAAACTGAGGGACTTGGAGGGAGGGGGGGTGGGGGGATGGGAGAGCCTGGTGGTGGGTACTGGAGACACCTAAAGCGTGGAGCACTGGGTGTGGGGAATGGGGAATGAATCTTGGAACACTGGAAAAAAAATTAAGTAACAATAAAAAAAAGGCTACCATTGCTATCAAAAATAAAAAGCCCACCAGACTGTTTACAGCAGTTAATTTGATAAGAGCTCTCTCTATATTAGAAACCATCCAAATAATAAGGACTCAGCTGAATAAACTAAGGGTCAACCATACCATGAGATACTATGTAGCTACTAAAATTTTATGTTGTATGGGGTACCTGGGTGGCTCAGATGGCTAAGCGTCTGCCTTCAGCTCGGATCATGATCTCCAGGTCCTGGGATAGAGCCCCATGTAGGACTCCCTGCTTGGCAGGGAGTCTGCTTCTCCCTCTCCCTCTGCCTCTCCGGTTGCTTCTCTCTGTCTGTATATGTCTGTCTCAAATGAATAAATGAATCCTTAAAAAAAAAAGAAAATTTTATGTTATAGGAGACCATGTCATAACATGGAAAAATGGTCACAATCCATTTTAAATTTAGAAAAAAAAGTTGGGGGCACCTGGGTAGCTCAGTCATTAAGTGTCTGCCTTCAGCTCAGGTCATGATCCTAGAGTCCAGGATCCAGCCCCACATCGGGCTTCCTGCTCGGCGGGAAGCCTGCTTCTCCCTCTCTCACTCCCCCTGTTTGTGTTCCCTCTCTAGTTGTGTTTCTCTCTGTCAAATAAATAAATAAAATCTTTAAAAAAAAAAAAGGTGGATGGGCCCAGACAATTCTCCAAAGAAGACAAAGGGATGATCATGGGGATGATAAGATGTTCGATGTCACTCATCAGGGAAATGCAAATAAAAACCACAGTGGAGGGTTCCTGGGTGGCTCAGTGGGTTAAAGCCTCTGCCTTCGGCTCAGGTCATGATTGCAGGATCCTGGATCAAGGCCCGCATCGGGCTCTCTGCTCAGCAGGGAGCCTGCTTTCTCCTCTCTCTCTGCCTGCCTCTCTGCTTACTTGTGATCTGTGTATCAAATAAATTTTAAAAATCCTTTAAAAAAAAAGCCACAATGGGATTTCACCTCACAACTGTCAGAATGGCTAAAATCTAGGACACAAGAAATAACAAGCGTTGGCGAGGATATGGAGAAAGAGAAACCCTCTTGCACTGTTGGTGGGAAGGTAAACTGGTGCAGCCACCATGGAAAACAGTATGCAGGTTCTTCAAAAATTAAAAATAGGATTACTGTAGGATCTAGTAATTCCACTATAGGGTGTTTATCCAGATTATGAAATCACAAAAAATATATGCACCCCTTTGTTTATGGCAGCATTATTTACAATAGCCAAGACATGGAAGCAGCCTAAGCATCCATCCACAGAAGAATAGATAAAGAAGATATGGTATATATACACAATGGAACATTACTCTGCCATAAAAAAGAATGAGATCTTGCCATATGCAACAACATGAATGGAGCCATAGAGTATTATGTTAAGTGAAACAAGTCAGAGAAAGACAAATACCATATAATTGCATTCATATGTGGAATTTAAGAAACAAAACAAATGAGCAAAGGGAAAAAAGAAAGAGAGAGATAAGAAACAGACTCGTAAGTATAAGAGAACAAACTGATGGTTACCAGAGGGGAGGTGGGTAAGGGGATGGGTGAAACAGGTGAAGGGGATTAAGAGTACACCTGTCATGATAAGCACTGAATAACATACAGAAGTATTGAATCATTATATTTTACACCTAAAACTAATACGACACTGTATGCTAAACCTACTGGAATTAAAATAAAAAACTAATTTTAAAAAAGTAGATGATAGGTGTGCCGGGGTGGCTCACTTGCTTGCCCATCTGACTGTTGGTTTTGGCTCAGGTCATAATCACATAGGTTGTGGGATCGAGCCCCGCTCCACACTCAGTAGGGAGTCTCCCCAACTTGTACTTTCTCTCTCTCTCCATCAAATAAATAAGTAAATAAATCTTTTTTTTAAAAAAGGTGGATGATAAAATGTTTTTATATGTGACACATATTACTATTTTTCTATGCATACAATTTTTTGAGATCCATAAATATACCAGGCTTAAGTGAGATAGAAAGTCAGACAGACAGGAAGTGTGCAGATTGGACCTGGATTTAAGTCCCAACTCAGCTATTTATTAGTAATTCTTTGCCCTTCGCTAAGTTGCTTGACTTTGTAAAAACAGGTTTATTGAGATACAATTCACACTCTATACAGTTCACCTACTTAATGTATACAAATCGCCATTTTTAGTATATTCACAGAGTTGTACAACTATTACCAGAATATGATTTTAGAACACTTTATCACTCCAAAGAGAAACCCTGTACCGACTGGCACTCATTCTCCACTCCCCCCAACTGTCCCAGCCCCTGGCAACCACTCATCTACCTTCTGCCTCTATATAGTTGCCTATTCGGGGCATTTCACATAAATAGAATCATGGGACCTGCAAGTGGAATCTGACAGTCACTCCCTATAGTCAGTGTCACAGTTGAATTGTTGGACATTCTATTGGTGTCCAGAGAGTTGGAGAATCAGTTGATGGGTGTCAGAGTACTCTTCAGATTGGGTCATATAATGACTCTGCATTTAATACTTGGGAAAAACAAACTGTTTTCCAAAGCAGCTACCTCATTCTACACTTCCCCCAGTGGTGTATAAAGATTGTAGTTTCTCTATATCCTTGCCAATACTTGCTATTCCCTTTTCTAATTATATCCATTTAAGTAGGAATGAAGTGATATCTCATTGTGGTTTTGATTCATATTTCTCTAATAACTAATGATGCTGAGTGTCTTAACCATGTTTATCAACCATTTGTATATCTTGTTTGGAGAAATGTCTATTCAGATCCTTTGCCCATTTTAAAAATGGATTATTTAACTTTTTAGTACTGAATTATATGAATTCTTTATCTATTCTACATACAAGTTCCTTATCATATATTTGATTTGTAAATTTTTTCTCCGGTTCCATGGGTTGTCTTTTCACTTTCTTGATGGTATCCTTGGAAGCACAAAAGTTTTTAATTTTGATGAAATCCAATATATCTTTTTTTTTCTTTTGTCATCTGTGCTTTTGGTGTCATATTTAAGGAGGCTTTCAAGAACCACAAGTTTTAATCCTCATATTCTTGGTGCCAAGAACACAACCTGCATATAGCAGACACACAATATTGAGAACTGAATGACATATCTTTCTTTACTTAAACTTGGGAATTTATTGAGCACCAGATCCATTTTCTTTTACTCTATAACATATGACCTCAATTTAGTGGCTTAAAACCACAAACTTTTCATTTTGCTCATGATTCAGTGGGTTAGTTGAGCAGTCCTTCAGATCCGGGCTGGCCCACGTGTCTCTGTTCAGCTCACAGGATAGCAGGTGTTTGGATGATCCAGAAAGGCCTTGCTCACATGTCTGGTAGTTGGTAGACTGTCAGCTGCGATGCTTTAGTTCCCCTCCCATGTACCCTTTTATTCACTAGCAGGCTAGCTCATGGTCATGTTAGGGTTCTAATTCCAAATTCCAAAACCCAAGCATTTTTCAAATCTCTGCTTGTATTACATTTACTCAGGTCTTATTGATCAAAGAAATTCACATAGCCAAGCCAAGATTTAAGAGATGGAGATTCCAGCTCTTTTGAGAAAGGAAGAATTTGTGGCCATTTTGGCAACCTACCACAAGCGCCTTCTATTCTCCTAGCACTGTTAGGCCCTTATGGAGGATGGAGATGGAGGCCCTCATCAAAAAGAGAGGGGGGGTCTCAAAAAAATAAAATAAGAAGTGAAAGAGGAGAAATTACAACTGATATCACAGAAATACAAAGAATTGTATGGCAATATTATGAAAAATTACATGCCAAGAAATTGGACAACCTAGAAGAAATAAATAAATTCCTAGGAACATATAAGCTACTAAAACTGAAGCAGGAAGAAGTAGAAAATTTGAATATACGAATTACTAGCAACAAAATTGAAATCAGTAATCAAAAAATTCCCGACCAACAAGAGTCCAGGACAAGATACCTTCAGAGGTGAATTCTAGCAAACATTTAAAGAAGAGTTAATACCCATTCTTCACAAACTTTTTCAAAAACAGAAGAGGAAGGAAAACATCCAAATTCATTCTATGAGTCCAGCCTATACTGACACCAAAACTGGATAGAGACACCACAAAACTAGAGAACTACAGGCCGATATCTCTGATGAACATAAAAGCAAAAATCTTCAACAGAATGCCAGCAAACCAAACTGAACAATACATTTATTTTTTTTTAAAGATTTTATTTATTTGACAGAGAGAAACACAGCCAGAGAGGGAACACAAGCAGGGGGAGTGAGAGAGGGAGAAGCAGGCCTCCCGCTGAGCAGGGAGCCTGATGTGGGGCTCGATCCCGGGTCTCCGGGATCATGACCTGAGCTGAAGGCAGTTGCTTAACCAACTGAGCCACCCAGGCGCCCCTGAACAATACATTTAAAAAGTCACCATAATCAGGATTATTCCTGGAATGTAAGCGTGGTTCAGTACTCGCAAATCAATCATTGTGATACATCACACCAATGAGAGAAAGGATAAAAACCATATGATCATTTCAATAGATAAAGGAAAAATATTTCACAAGCTCTGGCACCCATTCATGATAAAAAGCCCTCAACAAAGTAGGTTTAGAGGGAACAGACTTCAACATAATAAAGGACTTATATGAAAAACCCAGAGCTAACATCATACTCAATGGGGGAAAACTGAGAGCTTTACCTCTAAGGTCAGGAACAAGACAAGGATGTCCACTCTCTCGACTTCTATCCAAAATATTGATTTATTTATTAGAGAGAAACATAGCCAGAGAGGGAACACAAGCAGGGGAAGTGAGAGAGGGAGAAGCAGGCTTCCCGCCGAGCAGGGAGCCAATGCAGGGCTCAATCCCCGGACTCCATGATCATGACCTGAGCTGAAGGCAGAGGCTTAAGCCACTGAGCCACCCAGACACCCCATAATATGTGCTTTATATACATTTAACTCACTTAGTATTTACACCAAGTCTATGAGGAAATTATGGCTACAGTTTAAGCAACTTGCCCAAGGTCACATGATGAGTAAAAAGCCAAGTCAAGATTTCCACCCAGGCACTCAGTTATGCTGCAGAAAAACCTAAGGTAGGATCTATACTTTCGGAGCACTGGCACTAATTCTCTCAAATTATTTGTGAGAGAATAGGAAGTGGCTTCTAATTTTGTGTTTGCCAGACTGTTTGAGTCATTTGCTGTGTTCTAATTAAGGAACTTAAAGCTTTTTGCAGAGATACTAGACTCCAACAGAAAAGACAAAGTGAGGGGCGCCTGGGTGGCTCAGTGGGTTAAAGCCTCTGCCTTCGGCTCAGGTCATGGTCTCAGGATCCTGGGATCGAGGCCCACATCGGGCTCTCTGCTCAGCGGGGAGCCTGTTTCCTCCTCTCTCTCTCCCTACTTGTGATCTCTCTGTCAAATAAATAAATAAAATCTTTAAAAAAAAAAGAAAAGAAAAGACAAAGCGAGACTGGTGAGAATCTAGCACATGTATATAAATACAGTATTATTCACAAGGCACATTTATTAAAAAATAGGATATGTATGGCAGCAAATCGTAATGTAATGGCAGCAATCTTAAAAAGAGAACTCAGTCATTAGTATTATTACTATTAATAATTACTAATGAAATGTCCCTCTTCTAATTTGCTTCTGTAGAGAAGGTTCTCAGTGGCTTTCCCAAAGATGAAAGAAAACAGCAAAATAATTCTCAAGGATATCTAACATATTATATCTATCTATCTTATCTATCTATATGCTATATATTCATTGGTGACTAAATTTTACTTTTTTACTTGCCAAGGAAAGGTGGGTCATGATCTGCATTAAAATCTAGTAATTGCATGATTCTAAATGTAGTCACCAGGCTGGTCCAGTCATTAATCTGCCAAGTACCTTGCTGTCCTGATAAAATATACAGTTTTGGGAATACAGTGCTCAGACTGGTTATTTCCAGATCTCTTTGCCTTCATCTGCAGGATGGCCCACCACAGGCTCATCCCAGAGTCAGCACAGTTAGGTAATTAGGTAATAACAATGACTGCAAGAAAATCTACAGCAATCAGACTACAAAAATAAATAAAAGTCACCCACATTAGTAAGTAAGAAGTAAAATTTTCACTATTTGCAGCTGACATGATACTACATATAGAAAACTCCAAAGACTCCCCAAAAAAACTGCTAGAACTGATAAACAAATTCAGTAGAGTTGCAGGATACAAAATCAATGTACACAAATCAGTTGCATTTCTATATACTAATAATAAAGCAGCAGAAAGAGAAATTAAGAAAACAACCCTATTTACAATTGCACCAAATATAACAAAATACATAGGCATAAATTTAACCAAAGAGGTGAAAGCCCTGTACTCTGAAAACTAAAAAACACTGCTGAAAGAAATTGAAGATGACATAAAGAAATGGAAATACATTCCATCATCATGGATTGGAAGAACAAATATTGTTAAAATGTCTATACTATCCAAGGCAATCTACACATTTAATACAATCCCCATCAAAATACCAACAGCATTTTTCACAGAATTAGAACAAACAATCCTAATTTTTGTATGGAACCAAAAAAGACCCTGACTAGCCAAAGCAATCTTGAAAAAGAAAACCAAACTGCAGGTATCAAAATTCCAAACTTCAAGTCATATTGCAAAGCTGTAGTGAGCAAAACAGTATGTTACTGGCACGAAAATACACACACAGACCAATAGAACAGAACGGAAAGCCCAGAAATAAACCCAAATTATATGGTCAATTAATCTTTGATAAAGTATGTAAGAATATGCAATGGGAAAATGACAGACTCTTCACCAAATGGTGTTGGGAAAATTGGACAGCCACACGCAAAAGAATGAAATTGGACTCCTTTCTTACACCATACACAAAAAATTAACTCAAAATGATTTAAGGATCTAAACGTGAGGCCTGAAACCATAAAAGTCCTAGAAGAGAGGACAGGGACAGGCAGTAATTTCCCCAACACTGAGTGTGGCAACATCTTTCTAGATATGTCTCCTGAGGCAAAAGAAACAAAAGCAAAAATAAACTCTTGGGACTACATCAAAATAAAAGGAAATAACCAACAAAACTAAACAACAACCTACTGAATGGGAGAATATATTTGCAAATGACAGATCTGATAAAGGTTTAGTATACAAAATATATTTAAAACCTTATACAACTCAACACAAAAAAAACTTCAAACAATCCAATTTTTTAGAGTCTTTTTAAAAATTTATTTATTTATTTTCAGTGTTACAAGATTCATTGTTTATGCCCCACACCCAGTGCTCCATGCAATAGGTGCCCTCAATACCCACCACCAGGCTCTTCCATCCCCCCACCCCCTCCCCTCCAAGACCCTCAGTTTGTTTCTGAGTCCAAAGTCTCTTATGTTTCATTTCCCTCCCCGATTTACCCTACTTCCATTTCCTTTCTTTCTCCTACTGTCCTCTATATTACCCCTTACGCACCACAGGTAAGTGAAACCATGTAATACTTAACTTTCTCTATTTGGCTTACTTCACTCAGCATAATCTCTTCCAATCCGGTCCATGTTGCTACAAAAGTTGGGTATTCATCCTTTCTGATAGAGATGTAATATTCCATTGTATATACGTACCATATCTTCTTTATCCATTCATCTGTTGAAGGGCACCTTTGGCTCTTTCCACAGTTTGGCAATTGTGGCCATTGCTGTAATGAACACTGGGGTACATATGGCCCTTCTTTTCACTACATCTGTATCTTTGGGGTAAATACCCAGTAGTGCAATTGCAGGGTCATATGGTAGCTCTGTTTTTAGTTTTATAAGGAATCTCCACACTTTTCCAAAGTGGCTGCACCAACTTGCCTTCCCACCAACAGTGTAAGAGGGCTCCCCTTTCTCTGCAGCCTCTCCAACACTTGTTGTTTCCTGTTTTGTTAATTTTGGCCATTCTGACCGGTGTAAGGTGGTATCTCAGTGTGGTTTTGACTTGAATTTCCCTGATAGCTAGTGATGATGAACATTTTTTTCATGTGTCTGTTAGCCATTTGTATGTCTTCTAATCTGAATAGACCAATATCTAGTAACAAGATTGAAGCAGTGATCAAAAACCTCCCAAAAAATAAGAGTCCAGGACCTGGGAAGAAATAACACCTATTCTCCTGAAGCTGTTTTTTAGAAAATAGAAACAGAAGGAAAACTTCCAGACTCTTTCTATGAAGCCAGCATTACTCTAATCCCAAACCAGACAACGACCCCATCAAAAAGGAGAACTTCAGACCAATATCTCTGATGAATATGGATGCCAAGATTCTCAACAAGATCCTTGCTAATAGGATCCAACAATACATTAAAAAGATTATCAAAAAAAAAAATTATCCACCACGACCAGGTGGGATTTATCCCAGGGATGCAAGGGTGGTTCAACACTTGCAAATAAATCAACATGATACAATAAATCAATAAGAGAGAAGAACCACATGGTACTCTCAATTGATGCAGAAAAAGCATCTGACAAAATACAACATCTGTTCCTGATTAAAACTCTTCAAAGTATAGGAATAGAGGAAACATTTCTCAACCTTATAAAATCTATCTACGAAAAACCCAAAGCGAATATCACTCTCAACAGGAAAACTGACAGCCTTCCCTCTGAGATCAGGAACAAGACAAGGATGCCCACTCTCACCACTACTGTTCAACACAGTGTTAGAAGTCCTAGCAACAACAATCAGACAACAGAAAGAAATAAAAGACATTAAAATTGGTAAAGAAGAAGGTCAAACTCTCTCGCTCTTTGCAGATGACATGATACTGTATGTGGAAAACCCAAAAGACTCTACCCCCAAACTACTAGAGCTCATACAACAATTCAGCAATATGGCAGGAAACAAAATCAATGCACAGAAATCAGTTGCATTCTTATACACTAACAATGAAAATATAGAAAGGGAAATCAGAGAATCCATTCCGTTTACTATAGCACCAAAAACCATATGATACCTAGGAATAAACCTAACCAAAGAAATTAAGGATCTGTACTTGGGGAACTATAGAACACTCATGAAAAAATTGAAGGAGACACAAAAAGATGGAAGAGCATTCCATGCTCATGGATCGGAAGAATAAACATTGTTAAAATGTCTATACTGCCCAGAGCAATCTATACTTTCAATGCCATTCTGATCAAAATTCCACCAACATTCTTCAAAGCATTGGAACAAACAATCCTAAAATTTATATGGAACCAAAAAAGACCCCGAATCGCTAAGGAATTGCTGAAGAAGAAAAACAAAGCTGGGGGCATCTCATTACCTGATTTCAGGCTTTATTACAAAGCTGTGATTACAAAGACAGCATGGTACTGGCACAAAAACAGAGAAATAGACCAATGGAACAGAGTGGAGAGCCCACATATGGACCCACAAATCTATGGGCAAATCATCTTTGACAAAGCAGGAAAAAATATCCAGTGGAAAAGAGACAGTCTCTTCAATAAATGGTGCTGGGAAAACTGGACAGCTACGTATAGAAGAATGAAACTAGACCATTCTCTTACACCACACACAAAGGCAAACTCAAGATGGATGAAAGGCCTCAACATGAGGCAGGAATCCAGCAAAATCCTGGAGGAGAACATAGGCAGTAACCTCTTTGACATCAGCCACAGCAACTTCTTTCAAGACACGTCTCCAAAGGCAACGGAAACAAAAGCAGAATGGGAGAGGATATTTGCAAATGACACTACAAAGGGCTGATATCCAAGATCTATAAAGAACTACTCAAACTCAACACCCAAAAAGAAGATGATCACATCAAAAAATGGGCAGGAGACATAAGAGGCACTTCTCAAATAATCCAATTTAAAAATGGGCAGAAAACATGAACAGATATTTCTTCAGAGAAGACACACAAATTGCCAACAGACAAATGAAAAGATGCTCAACATCATTCATTGTCAGGAAAATGCAAATCAAAACCACAATGAGAAATCACCTCACACCTTTCAGAATAACTAAAATCATCAACATGAGAAACAGCAAGTGTTGGTGAGGATGTGGAGAAAAAAGAACCCTCGTGCAAAGAAATAGAGAAATACTAATTTGAAGGGATACAGGCATCCTCTATGTTTATTGCAACATTATTTACAATAGCCAAATTATGGAAGCAGCACAAGTGCCCATCAATAGGTAAATGGATAAAGAAGATGTGGTGTGTACACACTGGAATATTGCTCAGCCATAAAAAAAGGAGGGAAATCACGCCATTTGTAGCAATATGGATGAAGCTAGAGAGTATAATTCTAAGCAAAATGAGCCAATCAGAGAAAGACAAATACCATATGATTTTACTCATATGTGTAATTTAAGAAATGAAACTGTGAGCAAAGGAAAAAAAGACAGGCAAAGCAAAAAACAGATTCTTAACTATAGTCTGTCTTAACTATAGAACCAATCAGATGGTTACCAGAGAAAAGGGTAGGTGGAGGGATGGGTGAAACAGGTGATGGGGATTAAGCGTACACTTATCATGGTAAGTACTGAGTAATGTAGAGAGCTGGTAAATCACTATATTGCACATCTGAAACGAATGTAACACTGTATGTCAAGTTTACTGGAATTTTTTTAAAAGACTAAAATAATTGTAAGTATTCACATACTCTGATTTTCTTATGGAAACCCTAGACCCTCTTTACAATAAATATTCTTACCATTTGAAAAAAAATAATAATAAATAAGAACACACAACAAAAGGACAGAAGATTGTAAGCTATCCTAGGAAAAAAAAGCAGACTCCTATAGAAAATGGAGATTTGTTTTTATATTCTAAAAGTGGGTTTGTATCAGTCAGGATTCAAACAGAAATATATGACCAACAAGAGGTATGTATTAAGAGATTTAGTGCAAGGAAACACCTGGTGCACTTGTGGGGGGGTGGCAAGGAAATTCTGAAACCCTTGGGGCAGGCTGACAGAAAGAGCGGGCTGGAACTCAGGCATGGCTCAAAGCTGCAGTCTGCAGGTAGAATTCCTTCTCGGCGACCTCAGCTTTGTTCATAAGGTCTTTCACCTGAATGAATCAGGGCCACCCAGATTATCTAAAATAATCTCCCTTAAAGTCAAGTGATTATGGCCTTTAACCACATCTACAAAACACCTCCACAGCAGCACCTAGATTAGCGTTCAGTTAAATAACTGGGGACAATCCAGGTTCTGCACACCAGGCTGACACGTAAAAATGACCATCACAGGGTTAGATTGCACAACGCTGTGAATGCACTAAAAACCACTGTACACGTTAAATGGGTGAATTATATAGCATGTGAAGTATGTCTTCGTAAGGCTGTAAAAAAAAAAAAAAAAGAGGGGGCAGGGCACCTGGGTGGCTCAGTGGGTTAAAGTCTCTGCCTTCCCAGGCTCAGGTCATGATCTCAGGGTCCTGGGATCTAGGCCCTAGTTGGGCTCTCTGCTCAGCAGGGAGCCTGCTTCCTCCTCTCTCTGCCTGCCTCTCTGCCTACTTGTGATCTCTCTCTGTCAAATAAATAAATAAAATCTTTAAAAAAAAAGAGAGAGGAGGGTGAATTCCATGCTTTGGGAGAGCAAATTTAAAAAATAAACGTGGGCTTCTTTTGAAAGAAAAGTCATTATGAATGTGTTTGGCTCAGCCTGGGAAGGCAGAACAAAAGCTGTAATCTGTGAGAAATGTGGCTTAACTCCCCCGAAGCCTGGCACCACTCTGCCCTCTTAGGTAGAAGTCCAAGTAGTTTCTCCACAGCTTCCGTACTGCCTCTGTGCCATAGACCCATTCATGTTTATGCTCCCCAGCTAGTCACCAGAGGAGACAGACTCTGGCAGAGCCAAAAAGCAAGGTCTGTGCTAACAGCCCCGGAAGATCCTCAGGCCTATGGGCTGCTTTGGGGTTGTAGGACTGGGCACCATCTAATAAAAACCATGTTACCTCTCTAAGAATCTCACTGTCTCCTCTGTGGCTTATTAGAGGCTCAGGTGGCTCTAGCCTGTGGGAGGCTGTTAGAGCTCAGCTACAGAGACAAATAAGTAGGTGGAAAGTTGAAAAAAAAATGTACAGTGAAGTCTAGCTGTGTTCCAGGGATTAGGAGCAGAGTGAGGTCATTCTGGGCTGGAAGAACTGGGCACAAGCCTAAGGGAAAGATGAACAAAACGTGGATGCACGTGGGGCAAGAGAGAGAGCACATATCATGACTGGGGACAAATGAAGGGCTAGAGGACAGAAAGGCTGGGCTTACTGGAACAGAGTGTTCTGGAGAGGTTGGGAAGACGGGTGCAGAGCAAGGAGGCTCTTGAAGGGTAGGGGGAGACATGGGGACGGGATGCAAGCACACCAGTGGCCTCCAAAGCACAAGCGGTGGTCAGGATGATCTGCTGGGGCGGGGGAAGAAAAGATAACTTCTATTGGATTTCTTTTTGATTCAAAGAATAAGAAAATAAACTCAACTAGGGGATAAGATATGGATTGGTGCTGCCACCCTCCCTGTCTGTGGGCCAGACACCCATAAGACAAGAACAATGCCCAAATTATTCTGAAGACAGAGTGGGAGTTTCTCATTTGAAGGGATGATAAGATGATAAGCTTTGTCACTTGCTTTCAACATTTTGCAACATCTCAAAGTTTTTTCCTGCCTGGTTAAAATGGGTTTACAGATTCTAGGCTCTAGTTACAAAGAAACCAACCCTCACACAATAAACAGGTAATTTTGAAGAATCCCACAAAGGAAACCCTGGTTGGAAATAATATCCAATTAGAATCAAACAACCAGAAAATGTTAGATTTCTCCTTCTGACAATGTAACAAAAGTTGCATTTCTCCTCTTTCTAGAATCTTCTTTGTCTACCATATGTGACATCAAAACAATATCACCTATTTATATCTGAAAAGAGGTTGTTCAGGGGCACCTGGGTGGCTCAGATGCTTAAGCATCTGCCTTTGGCTCAGGTCATGATCCGGGGGTCCTGGGATGGAGGCCCCCATTGGGTTCCCTGCTCAGCGGGCAGTCTGTTTCTTCCTCACCCTCTGCCCCTCTCCCCCACTTGTGCGCGCACTCTCTCTCTCAAATGAATAAGTAAATCTTTTAAAAAAGAAGAGGTTTTTCAAAGAAGTCAAAATTATCCAGGTACCTACTGGAAATATGGATCTAAACCTTACCTAAGTTATAGGCTGTGACTTAATATACAGGTTAATGATACTCTGTCATATATAAACAAGTATGGACATAATAGGGGTGTGTGCTAATGAGAGTACACAGCCAAAAATTTGGAGTTCATTGCTATAAGCAAGCTGAAAGGCTTTTTTCAGAGAATATTGTTTAGGACATGGGATTTTGTAGGTTGGGTCCCCCTAGAAACAGAAGTGTAGATGAGGATTTGAGTGACAAACGCTTCATGAACCCAAGAAGCACTAGAAGGGCAGTGGGGCCATAAGACAGGGAAGAACACCAATACAGTGAGCAGCTTTAACACTGTGGGCAACTGAGGCAAATGGACATAGGTAGAGAACCTGCTTTATTGCTGTCCCACCCTAGGGGAAAGGAAGATGGAGGAGTTCTATGCCAATTTCTGCCACCCTTGGTTGAGAACCACTCCTGCAGCATTGAGTTCCCACCCGCTCCACCCAGGTAAGCCAAGGCTCACAGTCTCAGGGGCTTAGGGGAGGAAGTTGCCGGCATACATGGAAATGGTGAGGTCCAAGAGATGAGGGCGGGGCACCTACAACGTCTGCTGTATGGGCTTGTTTATGGGTGGACTTTTTACAATAAACAGCATTTACTCTCTCATTCTTTGTTTTTAAACTTTTAACTTGTCAAAGGAATCCGTGCATGTGGGTCTCAAAGACATGGAAACAGTGCATTACCATGGGAGAGAGACAGTGTAGGCAGTCTCTTCTGTATACTTCAAGGGCATCGCACAGCACTCTCAGCCCATCATAAAGGAGCTTGTGGGCTGTTGGGCTACACAGAGGAAGGTGGTTTGGGGAAAATGTCACCTGAAAGTCTAACGCGACTGCAACAGAACTGCAACAGGAGATCCTGAAAGGAAGAGTTGGGATGGGGGTTCTCAGGGAGGTTCCAGAGGTTCAGAAAGTTCAAATCAGCTAGGAATAAAGGTAAGACACTCAGGGTAGCCCTAGTTCAGAAATCAAGATAAATTAATGTCAGGTCTGTCCTACAGGATCAGGCTATTTATGAGTCACTGTGGGTCAGCCCGAGAGGTCTGGGCAGCAAAGGAGACACTTTGAGGGTCTCCAGCACCAGAAAAGAGGGTGAATATTACCCACCACTTGTCTACACTAAGGCCATCCTGTCTACCAGACAGATCCTTCTACATGCTATGCTTGAAACCCATGTAGAGGGATAAGCAAGTAGAACTTTAGGCCCAGTCTAGTCTTCCTTTTGAGAATGGAGCACTAAAAAGAAGTTCTAGAGTAGCATGGAAAGGCAGCTAGAGCCAATGAGACTGAGAATCTCATCGCTCCTACTCCCAGCTGCCCAGGACAGGCCCATCCTATGGGCAGGAAGAATAGGCAGATAAATAGAGAGTGCACACAAAAGGCCCCTACTGGCATCTCCTCCCTGACAACAGGCTTTACTGGGGCAGAGAAGAGGTAGCCGAAGGCTATTCCTCCCGCCACTAAGAGGGTAGAAACAGAGGGAGAAAGGGGATTTAGAAGGCCGCCAAAGATAGTGACCATTTCATGATTTCTTTATGCTGTTCTATCCTTAGAATGACTTATAGGTTATGCCACAGAGGACCTCTGGGTTTTTTTAAAAAGATTTTATTTATTTATTTGACAGAGAGAAACACAGCTAGAGAGGGAACAC
This sequence comes from Spilogale gracilis, assembly GCA_004023965.1. Lineage (NCBI taxonomy): Eukaryota > Metazoa > Chordata > Mammalia > Carnivora > Mephitidae > Spilogale > Spilogale gracilis. The sequence goes on along the minus strand of PITA01015166.1, from coordinate 36,012 downwards.
AAGCAGGGGGAGTGAAAGGGGCAGAAGGAGGCTTCCTGCCGAGCAGGGAGCCCGATGTGGGGCTCGATCCCGAGACTCTGGGATCATGACCTGAGCCGAAGGCAGACGTTTATTTTTTTTTTTTATTGTTACTAAAATTTTTTTTCCAGTGTTCCAAGATTCATTCCCCATTCCCCACACCCAGTTCTCCACGCTTTAGGTGTCCCCAGTACCCACCACCAGGCTCTCCCATCCCTCCACCCGCCTCCCTCCAAGTCCCTCAGTTTGTTTCTGTGTTCAAAGTCTCTGTTGTTTCGTTTCCCTCCCTAGATTACCCTAGTTCCCATTTGCTTTCCTTCTCCCACTGCCCTCCAGTTTGCCCCTCATGCACCGCAAGTAAGTGAAACCATGCGATACTTGACTTTCTCTTCTTGGCTTATTTCACTCAGCATAATCTCTCCCAGTCCAGTCCATGTTGCTACAAAAGTTGGATATTCATCCTTTCTGACGGAGGCATAGTATTCCATTGTATATATGTACCACATCTTCTTTATCCATTCATCTGTTGATGGGCACCTTGGCTCTTTCCACAGTTTGGCGATTGTGGCCATTGCTGCGATGAACATTGGGGTGCATATGGCCCGAAGGCAGATGTTTAATGACTGAGCTACGCAGGTGCCCCAGAGGACCCCTGTTAAAATACTGCTATAATTAGTATATTAACACAGGTAAAGAGGGGTCGTCTGCTAATTAATACTTTGGGACCCAAAGGGAAGAGCTACAAGATATTTTGATAGGGGAAGGAGGAGGGGGTACCATAGAAGGCAAAATGATGGGAATCAATGATAGTTTCTGTGTGACAGAATGCCAGACTTATTTACATTAAAATTCACTGCAACCCTAATAGGCTATGTTATCTCCAACTAATAGATGAGGAGACTGAGTCAGAGAGATTAGGTGACTAGTTGTGTTAATTCATTGGGTTCTTTAAGAAGCAGATGCCAAGCTGGGATTGGATGTGCAAGAGATGCATGATGAGGGGGGGCACCTGGGAAAGGCTCACAAGGAAGGAGCAGAAGAATGCAGAGTGAGCCTTCAGATGGTGATGTTAGTCTGGGCCTCCTAGAGGAAAGAAAGAAGGGAGCAGAAGTTCAAAGGAAGAGTTTCAGGCTGTGGCATGGCTCTAGGAAAGTCTCAGCAGGCCAGTGGGGCGTCCTCAAGCCAAAGTGACCCAATGGAAGAGTCCCACATCTCGGGAATGGCCTGCACTGGTACGCTGACCATGCTCAGTCACTCAGGAAGCACAGCCTGGGTGCTATGCAGCAGTGGATCTAGAAGGGGCAGGAGCTGGGACCTCTGCCAACTAGGCTCCCAAAGCAAGAGGCCCAAGTGGAACACTTTTATGGCTGCCATGATAACCTAAAACCATACAGCTGGTAAACAGTGGGGCTAGGATCTGCACTGGGACCTTTCTGACACTACAGTACACTGTTCTGACACTGTACTGAATGCATATGGTCCTGGGCATGAACTAAGTGGTATCACAAGACTGAAAAGGGGGCACCTGTGTGGCTCAGCTAGTTCTTGATCTCAGCTCAGGTCTTGATCTCAGGCTCATGAGTTCAAGCCTCGTGTTAGGCTCCACACTGGGCATGGAGCCTACTTTTTAAAAAAAGGAAAAAGAAGAAGGAGAAGGAGAAGGAGAAGGAGGAGGAAAAAGAGGAGGAGGAGGAGGAGGAGGAGGAGAAGAAGGAGGACTAAAGACAAATGTCACCAACATCCCAATTCTGCTAAAGGCTCCTCCCATGCCATTTTGTACAATGGTGATAAAAGAGCTACTGGATGGGGCGCCTGGGTGGCACAGTCAGTTAAGCATCTGACTCCTGGTTTTGGCTCAGGTCATGATCTCGTGGTCGTGAGATCAAGCTCCCCATCAGGCTCTGAACTCATCGTAGAGTCTACTTGAGATTCTCTCTCCCTCTCCTTCTGCCCCTCTTGCTCCTGCTATGGCTCTCTCTAAAATAAACAAATAAATCTTTTTAAAAAAAAAAAAAGAAGGGAGAGCCACTAGAAATGTATTCTGAACTTTCTCAGATCATCTATAGAGGCTCCACAGACTCCTACAGCATAAATTTCTGAAACTGGAACCTAGCTGGGTAACATGCATTTTTATGAAGACATCAGAAAGATGAAAGAAGATCTCAAATCCTATTAAAGCTGTTTTTCTATTCTTTCCTATTCTTCTCTCATCCCCCCACAAGAATACACAAGTCCACAAATATTTATCAAGCACTTACTCTGTGCCAGACTGTGCATCAGGGGTTGGCTAGACTGATGGGGAATTTATAGCATGGTGAGAGAGGCAGACATTAACAAGTAATGATGAAAAATTATGGTGGGGGGCGCCTTTGTGGCTCAGTTGGTTAAGCAAATGCCTTTGGCTCAGTTCATGATCCCGGACACCCAGGATCGAGCCCCACATCGAGCTCCCTGCTCGGTGGGAAGCCTGCTTCTCCCTCTCTCACTCCCCCTGCTTGTGTTCCCTCTCTCGCTGTGTTTCTGTCAATAAATAAATAAATAAATAAATAATCTTTTAAAAAGATTATGGTGGGTACTGAGGGCACGTATTGCAGAGAGCACTGGGTGTGGGGCATAAACAATGAATCTTGGAACACTGAAAAAATAAAGTATTATTTTTAAAAAAAGAAAAGAAAAATTATGGATAAGGTCATGAGGGTAAGTTCAAAGTGTCTCCACACAGAAAGCAGGAAAGATGTAATGGAGATCGAGGTATGCATGGGGAACGTGAAAACGTCTAAAACATGAATGGCCCAGGGAGGAATGGCATTGGTGTTAGCACAGCAAAGGCCTAGGCCAAGGTAGGTGTTGTTGGCACCCTCAAGCATGCCAAGAGCTGGAAGCCAGGCCCCTGTACTTAACTTCCTTTCCATGGTCCCTATGTGTATATTCCAGCAGGCTTAGCATATCATTTTGAGGAGAGGGTGTAACTTGACTGCAATGTTTATAGTGTTTGAGTTCTTAATCCCTTGCAGTAGATTTGAAAACACACAAATAAAATAAACACACCACATGGGTTTTAAGCTCATTTTTCCCCCTGGGAATCAAGTAGATTTAAGCTTCCTATCAGCTGGCTGTTCCAGCTATGTCAGTGTAATGATTAAAACCCAAGTATTTTATGTTGCCAGTTGGTAAGATGGTAGGAGGTACTCTTGGATTATATTGTTTAAAGGCTGTAAAGCTCCCCTATCTCCTGGTTACAAAAATGTTTGCCTTTTGGTTGACTAACTGATTTTAGGCTCACTTTTTATACTGCTTGTTCGGGTTGGAAATCATTAAACAAAATGATAGCTCTTGGTTTAAGAGACTGTCATCTAAAAACAAAATGCCGCTTGCTATTGAGTGCACATCGGTTTCTCTCTCCTATTAAAAGTCATTCTTTTCCCATATGGAAGCCCACAAAATCCCTGTTAGTGTCATTATATCATGCTGGGCCAACACCAGAAAGAGTGTAGTTTGGTGGGCAATCATAGGTCTTACAGAAACAAAGAGGGTATTCAGTTCCCACTGAGGTATCAAGGCTGAATCAGAGAACAATAGTATTAAAGCTGGAATTTCCCCTAAGTATGGAGAGCAGGTGCTTAAGAGCAGGTGCCCTGTGGTGAGCCAGTGCTCTACTCAAATGGGAGCTTTGATTTTTTACTCCCATGGTCGAGGTTCTGAAGCCCTTAAGGCTCAGCTTCCTCATCCATAAAATGAACTGAATGAAAGTATCCACTTCACGAGGCAGTTATGAGAATTAAATGAGATAGCATACATGCGACGATTAGTGGAACACTCAATAATAATAATAGTAATGTGATCATTATTAAAATAAGCTAATAATAGCTTATTGTAGGCTCATGCCTGATTCTCCAAGGGTTTTCAAGATAGGGATACTGAAACCAGGGAGATTGCCTGTTTTGCCTAAGTCCCCGGAGTTAATTAGGGACAAGTAGGGGAGCGAATCTAAACTTCATCTTTCCAAGGACAAAATAGCAAAGGGAATCCAGTGATGGTGACTGTACCCACCAACAATGTCTTTAATTCAACTCTTGACGGGCTGGAGCAGACCCATCCCCTTCCCAGCCTCACCCTCTATACTGGCCCAAGAGTCAAGACCTTGTACAAGCCATGTCATTCCTCCTCTTGAAAATGGGCAGTTGGCCTGACTCAGACTCAATTAGCAAGGAAATTTCATAGTCCATTATATATTAAAGATTGCTGTAAGGCTTTCAAATCCAAAGTCAGTAATTTTAAAAAATAATGATAAACTGAACTGGGAGCCATGGACTCAGAGCTGAATGGTGTATCTAAGGTCAGAGGTACCTTGGCAGGGAGGTTCCTGTGGGACAGGTGCATGAAGCAGTTATGAGCTTTGCCTGACTCTCTATGTGTGCAGCCTCCAAGCCTGACTCTCTAACCTCTAAGACTCTGAAAGATATCTAATATTTTGAATAAATCCCTTAAACTAGAGAGAGTGGATTCTGATGCTAACAACTAAAAACTCTGATAGGGTCAGAATAGGATAGGTTTTAAATTAACCCAGTGATATTGCCACAATTCCCAAACAGTTCAGAATCAATGTCTCAGAATGTATTTCTCAATGTTAAAAAGGAACTCTTTCAAACTTTAGCAAAATATGTTCAGGGGCGCCTAGGTGGCTCAGTCAGCTAAGCATTTCACTCTTGATCTTGGCTCAGGTCTTGATCTCAGGGTGGAGAGTTCAAAGAATGTTTTTATTTCTTCCACATGTACATTTACCTCTGAGAATGCCAACAATCTCTACACTGAAGAATGTTTGTAGGCAAGGAATCTGTTGAAAGAGAGGTTCCTACTTTGCAATGAGATTTTGCAAGTACATTTCTGGCTGTTTCTACCACAGCAGGTCTGAGAGCATCATCAGAAGATGCTGAGGACTGACCTATAAGAAGAACCTCAAAGTCAGACCTTTTCTTTCACTAGCACCACCAATTCTTACTGTGAATTTTATAATTGTGAGGCTGAAACAGCAGCCTCATATACAATACACTCACTGTAATCAGAAATCTCCAGAAGCCCTAACACAGTGTTTTATAATCTGCACTGGCATGATGAAAACTATTTGGGGTTATCAGAAATCTCCCTAGAAGGGTAAGGGAATAGAAATGTCATTGAAAACAAAAATGTCACATGCATGAATATTTTAACAGATGTAAGTAAAAGAGTCTGCCTACTTCCTTCCATTATAAAACAGACAATGAGAAGTATTATACAATCAGAGATGGTGCAATGAATTTCAGATTTATTGAAAACTGGACAAAGTCCCTCTCCAGTGAAGTTTCAACTTACTTTCACAAGAACTATTTACAGACTCATAATTTCAGTCATACATAAATATTTTATCTTGAAATGAGGCTGTTTTTTTTAAAAAAAACAACAACAACTGTACTTAGGTGGTGCAGTCAGTTAAGCATCTGACTCTTGGTTTCAGCTCAGGTCGTAATCTTAGAGTCATGGGATCAGGCCTCACATTGGGCTCCATACTTAATGTGGCATCTGCTTGAGATTTTCTCCTTCTCCCTGCCTCTCCCACTTGTGCTTGCTCTCTCTCTCTAAAATAAATAAGTAAATATTAAAAAAGAAATCTGGGGGAGCCTGGGTAGCTCAATCATTAAGTGTCTGCCTTCGGCTCAGGTCATGATCCCAGGGTCCTGAGATTGAGCCTCGTATCGGGCTTCCTACTTGGGAAGCCTGCTTCTCCCTCTTTCTCTACCTCTGCTTGTATTCCCTGTCTGGCTATGTCTCTCTCTCTGTCAGATAAATAAATAAAATCTTTTAAAAAAATCTGTACTTCAAAACCCTAAAGATTCAACATACGAAAAAAACCTGTTTAACTAATAAAGTCACCAAAATTGTAAGATACAAATGAACATGCAAAAAACTGTTGTATTTCTATACACTAGCAGCCTGAAAAGAAAAGTAAGAAAAACAATTCTATTTACAATGGCACCAAAAAGCATAAAATACTTAGGAATAAACCCAATTAAAGACGTTTAAGACTTGTACACTGAAAACTACAAAACATTGCTGAAAGAAGACACAAATAAACATAAAGACATCCATGTTCATGGATAGGAAGACTTAACATTGTTAAGATGTCAATACTCCCTGAAGTAATTTACAGATTCAGTGCAATTCCTACCAAAATCCCATCAGCTCTTTTTGCAGGAATGGAAAAAAATGCTATAATTCTCATGGAAGCACAAGGGATCTCAAATAGCCAAAACAATTTTCAAAAAGGACAAGTTTTGAAACAAATGTGACAGACTCATATTTCCTGATTTCAAAACATATTACAAAACCACAGTAATAAAAACAGTGAGGTCTGGCATAAAGAAAGATATATTAATGGAATAGAGAGTCCAGAAATAAACCCTAATTTATACAGTCAAATGATCCTTGACAAGGGTGCCAAGACCACTCAATGAAGAAAAGACAGACTCTTCAACAAACAGTGTTAGGAAAACTGGGCACCCATGTGCAAAAGAATGAAGTTAGACCTTTATAATATATAAAAAATAAACTCAAAATGGATTAAAGACTTAAAGGTAAAACCCAAAACTATAGAAATTTTAGAAGAAAGCACAGGGTAAAAGCTTCCTGACATTGGATTTGGCAATAATTTCTTGAACATGACATACATACACACAGAAAAACAGGCAACAAAAGCAAAACAAGGCAAATGGGACTACATCAAACTTAAAAGCCTTTCTGAACCAAAGGACACAATCAACAAAGTAAAAAGGCAACCTAAGGAATGGGAGAACATATTTACAAATCACCTATCTGATAAGGGGATAATATCCGGAATATATTTTTTAAAACTCCTATAACTCAACAACAACAAAAAATAGATAACCTGATTTAAAAATGGGCAACGGACTTAAATAGACACTTTTCCAAAAGTGATACACAAACGGCCAACAAGCATACTAAAATATGTTCAGCATCACGAGTTATCAGAGAAACACGAAATGAAACTACAATGAGATATCATCTCACACCCACTAGGATGACCACTATTAAAACACACACACACACACAGACACACACACACACACACAGAAAATAACAAGTGTTGGTGAGGATGTGGAGAAACTGAAAGCCTTGTACACTGTCAGTAGTATTGTTAAATGATTAAATCCCTGTGGAAAAAAATAGAGGTTCTTCAAACAGTTTAAAGTAACACTACCATATGATCCAGCCACCCCATTTCTGGGTATACACCCAAAAGGATTGAAAGCAGGGTCTCAAAAGAGATATTTGCATACTCCAGTTCATAGTAGCACTCATGATAACTGCCAAGATGTGAAAGCAAACCAAATAAATGCCTGTCAACAGATGAATAGATAAACAAAAGGTGGTATACACATACAGTGGAATGTTAGTTGACCCTAAAAAGAAAGGAAATCCTGTCACACACTACAACATGGATGAACCTTGAGGTCATTCTGATAAGGCCAACAAGCCAGTCACAAAAAGACAAACACTGTATGATTCCACTGGTATGTATGATTAGAATCCTCAAATTACAGAGACAGAAAATAGAATGGTGGTTACCAGAATCTGGCAAGGAGGGAGAAAAGAAGAGTTGTTTTTTAATGGGTATAAAGTTTCAGTTTTGCAAGATGAAAAAGTTTTGGATAGCTATCTCACAAAATGCAAATATATTTAACACTACTGAACTGTATACTTAAAGATGGTTAAAATGGTAAATTTTATGTGATTTTTACCATAATGAAAAAAGACAAAAATCTGTACTTTAAAAAATATAACATAAAAGTGCATGTCAAATCTAGAAACCTCTACCATTAGAGTGTACCCCATTAACATTTAAGAGTATATCATTGAAGACATTTCCATATCGATGGTATTTCTTGCCTTGTGTTTATACCTGGGTATCAGACTTTGGTTTCCAATTCAGGTGACCTTCCTCTTCCCTCTCAGTATTGTCTAGAATGTAATACTTAAGCCCTTACCTGCCCATACTCACAGAAGTCCATCTATTCCTGTCCTCCTGTCATCCCCTCACATGATAAAAATCCCTCAGGACTTTCAGCCTGCCTGGGTGGCTTCATTGGTTAAGTGTCTGCCTTTGGCTCATGATCTCAGGATCCTGGAATCGAGTCCTACATAGGGCTCCCTGCTCAGCAGGGAGTCTGTTTTTCCCTCTCCCTCTGCCATTCCCCTCCACTTGTGCTCTCTCTCTTGTTCTGTCTCTCAAATAAATAAATAAAATCTTTTTAAAAAAAGGAATCCCGGGGTGCCTGGGTGGCTCAGTTGGTTAAGCGACTGCCTTCGGCTCAGGTCATGATCCCGGAGACCCGGGATTGAGTCCCACATTGGGCTCCCTGCTCAGCAGGAAGCCTTCTTCTCCCAATCTCACTCCCCCTGCTTGTGTTCCCTCTCTGGCTGTGTTTCTCTCTGTCAAACAAATAAAATCTTAAAAAAAAAAAAAAAAGGAATCCCTTGGGATTTTCAATGTTCAGCCTGGAATTCCTGCCTCTCTTCATGGGAGTTAGAACCCTCTTGACATTGGAGACCACTGCAATCATCCCCAGTGGCCACCAGACCACCAAGCCAGGAGAACAGTGCAGTTGATGGGACCACTCGTCCTCACTACAGCTGCCAAAGAAGGGGTGTAAACTAAGTCACATGATATGAAAAATAACAAACCCAGTGGCCAGGGCTCTTTGGACCCATCCATACAGCCACCTTACCAGGCTAAGCCTGTCCTCAGGAGGACTGCCCTGAGACAAGTTCATTGGTGCCCCATACTCTAGACCTGGGAATACCAGTTCTTTAAGAAAAAATTACTGAGGTTTGGGGCGCCTGGGTGGCTCAGTTGGTTAAGCAACTGCCTTCAGCTCAGGTCATGATCCTGGAGACCTGGGATCGAGTCCCACATCAGGCTCCCTGCTCGGCAGGAGGCCTGCTTCTCCCTCTTTCACTCCCCCTGCTTGTGTTCCCTCTCTGGCTGTGTTTCTCTCTGTCAAATAAATAAAATCTTTTAAAAAAAAATTACTGAGGTATAGTTGACACACATTGTTACATTAGTTTCAGGTGTAAAAAGTAGTGGTTCCACAATTCCATGTATTATGCTATGTCCACCACAAGTGTACCTACCATCGGTCACCACACATGGGAATGGGGTGAAGTGAGGGATAAAATGGGCAAAGGGCAGTGGGACGTACAGGCTTCCAGTTATGGAATAAGTAAGTCATGAGGATGAAAAGTACAGCACAGGGAATATAGTCAGTGGTAGCATAAAAATGTTATATGGACTACTACTTCTGATTCAAAGCTGCAACCAGCCCGCTGCTCTAGTCTTGCCCACCAGTGCACTGTACCTGCATTGCAGGTTCCTTGTTGCCATTCGCCACCTCCAGTGTATATTCTGTGTCACCCAGGTCTACTTCAATAGGTTTTAACTCTGAGTCTCAGGAAGAAAGCTTGGTGCTGACAGCACCTTGGCCTTCTTATGGTATTTTTCCCATCCCTCTGCTGGCAACCTTAGAACTCTGTATATCATGAGTTTGGTAAAGAAGTAAGAAGGAAAACTGATCTGTCTTTTTTGTGAAAAGGGCAGGATGGAAGTACGGTCAGGTAGAAATATCAAGGTGGGAATATCCACAGAATATTGTCCAGCACAGTTTTATCCTCAGCCAGCTTGTTTACCAACTCTGAAAAGCCCAATGATCGTCCTTCAGTGCTCCAATCTTTCTCATCCCCATGTTTCTTTCTGGATTTCTAGTTCTGTCTTTGAAGATATTCTGTAAGTGTTCACTGAGTTGAATTGCAGGTAAGTTTGGAGAGACAAGGGTTATTTCAAACATCCTCAGCTTCAGATCAACTGTCAATGTATTTTAATAAGGCACAATTATCCCTCAAGGCAGTGGAAAATGGGTTCATTCCAGATTTGGCAATGAGGAGTCACCCTAAGCCTTAAAGGTTATCACTTCCTAGAATTCCTTGCCTGGATCTTAGTAGAGAATGTGCTCCATTTTGGAGAAGATGTAGCCATAATCAGAAAAGGTGTGTGTGTGTGTGTGTGTGTGTGTGTGTGTGTGTGTGTGTGTGTGGGTCTGTGTGTGGGTGTGTGTGTGTGTGTGTGTGTGTGTGTGTGTGTCTGTGTGTCTGTATCTGTGTTTGGGGTTGAGTCGCATAATGCAGCTATGGGCAGGAAGGAAGACGTAGAGGCTGCGAACCAGAATAGAGATGGAATGATCCTTGGGTGGCCTCCAAGTACAGAAGAACCAGTTCTGAGTTCTTCAGAGGGCAGGTCAAGGACACCTTGATACTGGCTTATGCCTTAGACCTTCGTGGAAGACAATGGACAGTTTCCTGGAAAACGGCTTAAAGTCTAATCACCTCTACACGTTTCGAAGTTACAATATGGATTTGAAAATGTGTCCAACATAGGTTGTGAGATGGTGCTATGTGACATGATGGTGACATTGTCTTCCAACTAAAACATTTATCAGGTGCTTTCCATGTGCTAGGCAACATTTTATGTGTTAACAATTTTGACCATTTAAACCATACAACATCCTGTGAGATATGTAGAATTATCTCCACTTCATTAATGAGAGAACTGAAATCCAGAGAAGTTTCCCCAAATTCGCATGACTGGTTAGCAAAAGGGATGGATTTCAAACCCAGGTCTTCCAAGCCTTTGTGTACCCATGATACCATGACACCACGACACCGGGAATTTCCTGCTTTCTTCCTTCACCCTTGTTAAAGAAAAAATTATTTGAACACTTGTTAAAGATGGGAAGGAAGGCTGTTCAAGAAGGGGCCATTGCAATGGGGGTTTTGCAGGAGAGGAGGCAGATTGTGCTCAACTCCAAATACAGTAAGGACAAGCGGAGATTTATAGCCAAGGAGCAGAGTGATATCAGTGGATAGAAAAATTACTAAGAGGAAAAAAAAAACAAAAAAATAAAAAAATAAATTTAAAAATTTAAAAAAAGAAAAATTACTAAGAGGAAACATCAAGGCTAGCAAGATTTTTGCTAGACCAACTCAGCAGGACTCTTGCTGAAGGCAGGCCAGGGTATGAGACTGTGTCAAGGGTGGGGATGTAGAAATTTGATCAGAGATTATGATCAGATACAAAGGATGGAGGTTTTCAGTGAACTGACTCAGCAGGATTCTTGCTAAAACTGGATTAACCAGGCTAAGAACTGAGTCTAGGGCCAAGGCCTAGTCAAAAAGAGGACTCAGAGGAAACTGATTCAAGTTTGGTGAAGGAGAGTCTTTGCCGGCCATAGGGATGGAAGTGGGGGTGGCCATCATTGGGGGAGAGAGATGGATGACAGGCCTACAGTAAGGGAAATGGGCAGAAAAACTGGCCAGACCAGTGAATAGCTGACCAACGGTGGAGATGTGAGGAAGGGCCAACTCCCACACATTCCTACATATGTATGGTACAGCCTTAAAAAGCTGGAAATGGTTTGAAGATACTGGATTTGAGGAGCTATATATTCTGTAGTATTGTACATCATCAGAATAGCAATTATCCTCATTCTCTGTCTATATAGGTCAAGGCTTGTTAGTTGAACAGATTCAAATAATGAGTTCAGGGTCAAAACTGATCCTGGGAGATGCCGTTTGGTAAACAAGTGGTATAACAGTCATTGTCCTCAACTCTTCACCCTTTCCTACATCATACTCTTTGTCTTGAGGCTTTATAATTCCTCTCACTGGAAGCAGAGTATATTTCCCCACTTCACTAATACTGGACTTGACCACATGGTTTGTTTTGGCCAATGGGATGTTTGCAAATGTAATGCAAACAAGGCTGAAATGCACCTTTATGGTTGGGCTTGTTCTCTTGTATTTCTGCCATCATTGTGAGCAGAATGTGTCCCAGGTCCACATGCTAGTTCAGAGGGTGAGAAACACCTCAGATACACCTAGACTCAACCTGCTTCTTAAATTCAAGCCCAGTCAAGGCTAGCCTGGATAGATAAGCATAGGCAGCATAAGTATCTAGTGGTACGTGTACAAGGAGATTTCAGCATGTGCCCTCCAACATGATGAGATGCAGTACTCATTCCAGAGTATCACTCTCACAGCCAAAGACCCGTGCATTGATATACATATCAGTATGAAAGGAATTTCTCTGCTTCATTATTATAATTTAAAATGTCTTTTCTTGGGGCGCCTGGGTGGCTCAGTTGGTTAAGCAACTGCCTTCAGCTCAGGTCATGATCCCGGAGACCCAGGATCGAGTCCTACATCGGGCTCCCTGCTCAGCGGGAAGCCTGCTTCTCCCTCTCTCACTCCCCCTGCTTGTGTTCCCTCTCTGGCTGTGTTTCTCTCTGTCAAATAAATAAATAAAATCTTTAAAAAAAATAAAATAAAATAAAATGTCTTTTCTTTTCCAAGTTTTTATTTAAATTCCGGTTAGTTAACATATAGTTAATATTAATTTCAGGTAGCGAATATAGTGATTCATCACTTATATACAGCACCCGGTGCTCATCACAAGTGTCCTCCTTAATCCCTATGCCCCATCTGGCCCAGCCCATTGCCCACGTCCCCTGCAGTAACTCTCAGTTTGTTCTCTATTGTTAAGAGCCTATTTTCTGGTTTGCCTGTCTTTTTTCCCCCCTATGTTCATCTGTTTTGTTTCTTAAATTCCACATATGACTGAAATCATATGATATTTGTCTTCCTCTGGATAACCTGCTTCACTTAACATAATACTCTCTAGCTCCACCCATGCCATTGCAAATGGCAAGGTTTCGTTCTTTTTCATGGTTGAGTAATATTCCATTGTCATGTATATACCACTTCTTCTTTACCCATCTGCTTCCTTTTTTTTCATTATTCATTTATTTATTAGAGAGAGAGAGAGAGAGAGAGAGAGAGAGAGAGAGAGAGAGAAGCAGACTCCCTATTCAGGGCAGAGCCTGACATAGGGCTAGATCCTATGATGCTGAAATCATGACCCAAGCCAAAATCAAAAGGCAGACACCTAACTGATTATATCACCCAGCAGCGCCCCCCCTTGCTTCTTTGACTAAATTGTAGGGTACCTGTTTCTACAATGCCCATAACTAGAATGTTGTGACTGACGTGCTTCTATTTCCATTCTAAATGGGTGACATCTAAGAACCAAATTTCCTCCTGGATATTCAGATATGACTAGATGCTTCCATGATGTAGAGAGAGCTGTGGTGAGTATGAAAGAATCAGATATGGGCTCAGACCAGTGTCTTGCTATAGCTGACTTGCATGAGCTTGCAAGAATCAGTTGTTAAAGTCTCAGAAATTTGGCAAGCCAGTTGTTAACCGCAGTCATTATTAAAATTTAAATTAAATAACAGATGGGCACCTGGGTGGCTCAGTGGGTTAAAGCCTCTGCCTTCAGCTCAGGTCATGATCTCAGGGTCCTGGGATCGAGGCCCGCATCGGGTTCTCTGCTCAGCGGGGAGCCTGCTTCCTCCTCTCTCTGCCTGCCTCTCTGTCTACTTGTGATCTCTCTCTCTGTCAAGTAAATAAATAAAATCTTTAAAAAAATTAAATAAGAGAAACTTACGCTGGACCTCACCCTGCAGCTCAAGCCTGCCCTCAGTTCCCGGGGTCTATCCTGTGAGGTGGCCATTGCAACAGACCACCTGACTATGGGTCCATTCTGGCTAGGGTTCCTGGACTGCTCTGTGCGCCCAAGCTCTGCCTGGCTAGAACACCTGACATGGTGGACAGGAATCCCAGGGATCTCCTTGGTCTTGGGTCTTGCTTTGCTCTGGAAAATCACCCTCCCAGATTCTCATGTCTTCCCCCAGTGGCAAGAGCTTTTACAGCTGGATGTTGACTGCTTTCCCTGACCCTAACACTAACCATAACTCCTAACCCTAATCTCTAACATCTAACCCTAAACCTTATTCTAACTCCTAACACCTAAACCCCATCCAAACCTCTTAACACTAACCTGAAACCCTAATTCAAATGATCACCCAAAGCCTTAAGGTTAATCCAAACACTAAACTCTAGCCAGCAGTCTAACCCAAAACCCTATCATATGACTCTGATCCCAACCTCAACCCCAATGCCTTTCTCTAGGGTCTTCTGCTGACCTGCAGCAACTCCTCCCTCATGTTCCCTCCCAGGGCAGCAGCTTTTCTAGAAAAGGAATTACTATTGCCTGGAACTCTTTCAGCCAGGCAAAGCCAATGACTGGAAACTCTTTGGTCTCCACTTGGAGGTTCCTCCAAGTAATGGAGCCATTTGGATCTGACTTTCCAATCCCATCATCTCCCTTCCTGCGTCATCCTGCTCCAGGAATGGTCATTCTCTAGCCCAATCCTGAGACAGATTGACAAGCTTCAGTCACCTGGGAAATTAATTTAGGAGGAAAACCTCTTGCTCCACAATGTTCGCTAAACTCAGCAGCGCACTCGGGAGCCAGCCTGCTCAGCCACTTAAATCCTGGTGTAACCCAGGCAAGCTACTGAACTTGCCTGTGCCTTCATTACCTCCTCTATAAAATGGGTTTAAAAAGAGTACTTCTCTTATAAGGTGGCTGAGAGGATTAAATGAGTTCATACATAAAAGCACTTAGAACAGTACCTGGCACCAGAGTTACCATCAAATAAGCGTTTGCTTTTGTCAACATAGTATGAGTATTGCTAAAAAGAAAGTATATGGGGCGCCTGGGTGGCTCAGTTGGTTAAGCGACTGCCTTTGGCTCAGGTCATGATCCCGGAGACTCGGGATCGAGTCCCACATCAGGCTCCCTGCTCGGCGGGAGGCCTGCTTCTCCCTCTCTCACCCCCCCTGCTTGTGTTCCCTCTCTGGCTGTGTTTCTCTCTGTCAAATAAATAAAAATCTTTTAAAAAAAGAAAAAGAAAGTATACATTTTCCTCTTCAAACTCTCACTTGTTTTTTTATAATGGGGGGAGACTATACATGCTTATTTTAGAAATTTTACAAAGAACAGAAAAGTATAAAAAAGAAGAAAAATAGCCCACATCCAGCCAGTTACTTACATTGTGAGGACAAAGGATAATTCGACTTTACTAACAGTCTGCATTTTAGTGGATTTTCAACTGCTGCAGCCCTGCCCAGCCAAGCAGAGCTGTATTTTATTTTTATTTTTTACTTTTGGCACTCAAGTCTAATTCCGGGCATAACATAGGGTCTCTGTATATTTGTCTTTCCCACCAGGTTGGAAGCTCCTAGAGGAGAGGAACAGTGTCTCTTTAATCTCTGCATTCCCGGTAACACCCGGCAGAGCCAGGCCAGGAAAGATGCCCGTAAATAGCAATATGCCTGCTTCCTCCCAGCTCTACCACTCTGGAATTCTCTTCATGCCTCTTTGCTTAAAAAGGCAGGTTTCTAGCAGAACTGTTTTTGAAATAAAATGTAAGAAGAAAAGAATCCCCCATTTTGAATTTGGTGGGGTTCTGCACTACCTCTCACACTTGGAAAGAAGGCTTTCCTCTACTGTGTAATTTCAGACATTTTTTTCCACAGGGTACGTGGCTCATTAAAGAGGTTATTTTCCACTTGCAGGTACAAAAATGAAAAGAGGGCTGGCCAAAGACATGCCCTAAAGAAATATGGCATCTGTTCTGAACTTTCTCATTTCTGCTAGCTGCCTGCTAAAAACCATGAACCAATGGAAGGTTCTTTCTCAACAAAGATAACTATAATCAACATTGTTCCCTCTCTTAAGTAAGTTTACCAACTGGCAGGAAGCACCACACCAAGCAGTAAAGTAAGAAATGGAAACATGAGGCTTCATGTAGCAGGAATGTGGGTTTTTTTAAAACTCTTTTAAGAATTTGGGAGGAGCAAGAGAGAAGATTGAACAGATATGTCAATTTCAGAGATAATCTTCCTTTCCACCCAAGTGCACTTCTGCCCTCTCCTTTCCCTCTGATCTTCTTTCCAGATGGTCTAAGTGTTCACAGCAGAGAGAGATCTAACCAAGCTTTTCCCTTCCCATAAAGGCCTTTTGTGATGTTTCCGTGCAAATTCAATATTCTTACTGGAATTGAAGTAGGGGACAGATGCAGTAAAAGAATGAATGTGCAAGTTTACAATCCAAAAGGAGAACAGGATCTTCCTTCAAATTATGAGCATCTTTTAAATCACATGGAGCATCAGCAGAGGCAGAAAATGTATGTATGTGTATTTTAAAAATGCTTATATTACATAAATCTATGCATCAGCCTCTAAAAGCTGATTATTAAGAAGTAGAAGAAGGTAATCAAGGCTTGTCTCTGTATATCAAAACCCAGGAGAGTGCAAGGGCTGCCCTGTCATTGGTGTTTTTCCTCCTCCCTAACAGATTCTCTCCTTCCCCAAGCATTTTACCGGGCTATGTTTAGAATAGACGTCAGAGCTAAGAAAGCAACTTCAAAGCAAGACTTTCCCAAGGGTGCCATCTGGTGGTGCTTCTATGTATTACAACATTGCTTTGACCTGATGCAGACACGGCTGGAAGCAAGAGGCAAACAACTTGGAATCAGTCCTTTCCTGATTTAAAGAGTTGAACCTTGGGGACTAGGCATTGGCTCATATATATTAAGTGTTGAACACACAGATGTTGAGAGAAACTGCTGCCATAAGGTGGAAATCATACATCAGGAAACAGAAAAAGTCTTGGGACATCCTCAACACTCAGCTGGTTTCATGAAATCAGCAACCCCCCCCCTTTTTTTGGTGTGAAGCCATGAAAATGTTTACAAAAGTCTACTGGGGAGAGATCTGTGGAAAAATGTAATTCTAGGTAAAGGACTTAGAATCACTGCATTTTAGAAACAGAAGAATCCCTTGAGCTGTGGGCTTCTTAATCTGGGGACCATGATCCTGTGTTAGGAACAGGGAACTCCTCAAAATTGAATGTTAAGAAGTGGTGTGTTGGCACATATGAGCATTTTCGTATAAAGAGGATCCCTATTTTTTATGAGATTCTCAAAGGGTTCCATGGCCTAAAAGAGGCTAAGAACTAATGCTTGAGACTATAACCTAACCCTCACACCATGTAAGGAAATTCTGTCTACGAGAGCCTTGACAAATTGAGTTACTCACACCTTGGACTTTACTGTTGTGGCGACATCATTGCTTTGAGGCAGATGTTCAATGGTAATTGTTTCTAAACATTTGGAAGTTTGGGGGTTTTTTTTAAAGATTTTATTTATTTATTTGACAGAGAGAAACACAGCCAGAGAGGGAACACAAGCGAGAGAGGGGAGTGAGAGAGGGAGAAGCAGGCTTTCCCGCCGAGCAGGGAGCCCGATGCGATGCGGGGCTCGATCCCGGGTCTCCGGGATCATGACCTGAGCCGAAGGCAGTCGCTTAACCAACTGAGCCACCCAGGCGCCCCTAAACATTTGGAAGTTTTAATACGAAATTGGACTATACTTCCCTAGAATGTCAACCCACTGGGCTCAGCTCCACTCTCTAGCCTACCAGAGCACAGTCTAGTCTGTTTCTAAATGGCATTCATTCACACACATGGTGCTAGCGGGGATATGCTTCCTCCAAGCCTCCCGTTTCCTGTCTAAACGCACCCTGCTCAGACAGCCTTTATTCGTGCACCATGGTTTTCAGATCCTCCATTTCTCAACTATACTCTCCCTTTGTTTGTGAAAGTGCTTCTTTGAAAACTTGACCTACAAAGTGAAAGCACCCCCCCCCATGACAGCACTCTACCTACAGATTGCCTGACTTGAACTTGTTCAACACGGCAGTGACTCTTCCCTATCTCTGCCCCTTTCTCTGGTTTAAACAAGAGTCTTTTACCCTTTTCAGTTTAAAGAGCACTCTCTTAGTAAACAATAATAAAAAAGGGGGAAACAAACCAGGAGTTGTGTGGTCTTTTCCTCTCTGCCATTTGTTTCTATCATTTCACTCATCCCAAGCAGACCTGTCCTGTCCTCATTTTCTTTCTGGCCCAGATAGAGCATAAAAGCTTTTTTACAGCTACATTAGTATCATTCTCAGATCTGAGCTTAGTCTGGTCTTTTGATTTCTGATAAATGTATGGCATGCTTTGCATTTCTCCTTCAAGGACGCCAGGTTTCAGCTTTTAGATGGGTCCCTTTAAAATCAAAGGTCCTGAAGAGCCCTCTCTGCCGCCTGGATGGCTTCCTTAGATCTGCCCCCTTTTTTGTCTTCAGCTTCCTGTGCAGCTTGGCATCATGACGATGTTTTAGCAGCCATCTTCTCTTGCTCCTCTCTACCTTTTGGACTTTCTGGCCGAGCTCATGCCCATACTTGAAGTTTTTTTTTAAGATTTTATTTATTTATTTGACAAAAAGAGAGATCACAAGTAGGCAGAGAGGCAGGCAGAGAGAACAGAGGAAACAGGCTCCCTGCTGAGCAGAGAGCCCAACTAGGGCCTCGATCCCAGGACCCTGAGATCATGACCTGAGCCGAAGGCAGAGGCTTTAACCCACTGAGCCACCCAGGCGCCCCATACTTGAAGTTTTTACAAATCATCTTTCCTAAACTCTGGGGACACGCCTGGGGATTGTTTTCTTGACCAAGTCAAATTGTCCCTGTCCTTTTCTCCTGTTTCACATCACTCTCACTGTCACCTCCCTGCCAACAACGAGGATTGGTGGGTCAGTTCTCATGCCTTCATCAGCACCGCAAGGTAACAAAAGGTAAACCAAAGAGACAGCAGTGAATGACCAAGCCCGGAGATGAAACTAGGAAGAAATGAATAGAAAAGGGAGTTCCAGAAGGAACTCCACAAATGCTGGCCTCATCTCACAGCTTTCCTGTAGGGCTCAGCCTGGCACGATGGGGGTAGGGATGCATCCTCCGAGAACAAGGTGTGTCTCCAAGACCCATCAACGGAGTGAACAGAAAATGTACAGGGCAAGGGGGTAAGGGGAAGCTTTGGCCTCCTTCTTACCTCAGGGACACTTATTGCTGAGCACCAGCAGCGCAAGTCTTCTGGAACTCACGAAGTGGAGGACAGGACCTCTTACAGCTCAGATTACCCTGGCAGTCCCGCCAGGCTGAGTAGGCCGACAGAAGGCATCAGGGCCGGCAGCTGAGGATGAGCGTCGCCGCGGACAAACCTCGCCCTCCAGCTGCACCCAAGGAGACCCACCTCACAGGCAGCAAGCAACGGAGTGTGAGAGATTGTCCTTATGAACAAATCCCAGCCCCCCCGGGCAGACACACTTGGTGTCCCGCCTGATTGACTCAGCTCCCACCAGCCCCACACATGTAGACAGCTTTTTATTTTTTTTAAGATTTTATCTATTTATTTGACAGAGCAAGAGAGAGGGACAGCAAAGATGACCACAGGAGAGAGCAGGGAGCTCAGTCCCAGAACCCTGAGATCATGACCCAGAGTGGTTGACTGCGGCCGGTGGACCATAGCAGCAACCTGCTCACTGACACCAAGCACTTACTGTGTATTGAGAGCCTGGGACCGAGCCCCGCATCGGGCTCCCTGCTCATCTCTTCCCCACTTCCCTGCTAATGCTTCCTGGCACGTGAATCCTAGTCTCAGGGCTTCCAGGGGAACTCAACTTAAAACACCTAATTGTACTTGTGGAAATCATATCACCCCTTCCCTCAGGGCTCACAGAATGACCAGTTGGGACAACTGTTCTGCAGCTACCTGACTCACGACCTCACTTTAAGCCTGCTCAGGACGGGGGTCTCAGGAAGTGGTTTCTATGATTTTCCATGTCTGTTCATGAGTGGATGAGTGGACACCTGATTGCACTGATGAAGCGCTCGTGGGGACCCTGCCTACACCCAGCCTGACTGTCCATCCTCACTACCCTCTTGGGGCTATCTTGGCAAGGGCATAGCTTTCTTTCTTTCTTTTTTTTTAAGATTTTATTTATTTATTTGGCAGAGAGAGAGAACACAAGTAGGCAGAGAGGCAGGCAGAGAGAGAGGAGGAAGCAGGCTCCCTGCTGAACAGAGAGTCCGATGCGGGCCTCGATCCCAGGACCCTGAGATCATGACCTGAGCTGAAGGCAGAGGCTTTAACCCACTGAGCCACCCAGGCACCCCCTATTTTATTTTTTTAAAGATGTATTTAATGATTTGAGAGAGAGAGCTCAGTGGGGAGAGAAATGGAGAGGGAGAGAGAGTCTTAAGCTGACTGTGCTCAGGACAGAGCTCGATGTGGGGCTCAACCCCACGACCATGAGATCATGACCTGAGCTAAAGCCAAGAGTCAGACGCTTAACCTTAACTGACTGCACCACCCAGGCACTTCTTTCTCCTTTCTTCTTTCTTCTTTCTTCTTCTTCTTTTTGGTATTTTAAATGCATTTTCCTCTGACTTACACAGCTAGTATTCTTTAAGCGTCCAGATTCTCTCTGCCTTTAGGCACCAAACTCGACCGCAGTGGTGTGGTCCACTGCTCTCTTAAAATCAGTTCAAGTCCCCGGGGCGCCTGGGTGGCTCAGTTGGTTGGACGACTGCCTTTGGCTCAGTCATGATCCTGGAGACCTGGGATCGAGCCCCACATTGGGCTCCCTGCTCAGCAGGAGGCCTGCCTCTCCCTCTCTCAGTCCCCCTGCTTGTGTTCCCTCTCTGGCTGTGTTTTTCTCTGTCAAATAAATAAATAAAATCTTTTTTAAAAAATCAGTTCAAGTCCTCAACTCTTGAGTAGTCTGTTCCTGCCAATACATCATCTCCAACTGCACCTCAAAAGAACTCACTTATGCTGATCAGGCCTACTAGAGTCACCTCTTAACTCCTGGGGTTACAGGGTGGGGAGGTACAAACTTGAGAGCCAGGGGGCAAACTGGCCCAGGGAAACAGATTCACACTGAGCCCCTAAAGAGTGCTTCCTCAGGGCACCACACAACACTCTTAGGAGAGTTTCACACTCTTCTCTTTTCCTCTTCTACCTTATTTCTTTAGGTTATCCCTACAGTCTCAGTAAATGTTTGTTAAATATTATGAGTTCGTCTTTGGAGAATGAAAGCAGGAACTTGCGTCTGTTGCTGGGAGCAAGTGCCAGGGAGCAAAAATCCAAAGACCAGGAAACTTGGCAGCCAAAGTGTGGCTCAGGAGACAGCTCTGAGCAGGGTGGATCTGGTTGAGTGCATAAGCTTTCTGTGGGGTGTTTTTCCAGAAATATCTGGAAGAGGGGAGACAGGAGGACTAGAACTGCGATGGTGCAGAGGAAGGGCAGGGCCCTGCAGGAAAGAGACGGTGCACTTAAAAGTGGGACTGGAGGGAATCCGCTGAGGCGACCGCGTTCAACAGGGGGTCCAGGCTAAAGGCAATCAACAAGGTGGTGAGACACTGTGGGGCAGCCGCAGGGGAAGCCGCCTACACCTAGGCCTAAAGGGGCAAGGGACAGAGCCAGTCCCCAGCAGAAGCTGTAGTTCTGGGTCAGGGCTGCCTGCTGCTGGGGTGGCCTTCAGGAGAGGAAGACAGCTGCTGTCCAAGCCGGTCTGGCAGGGAGCGGGGGGGGGGGGGGGGGGGG
>PITA01015166.1:0-14392 GCA_004023965.1 Spilogale gracilis | reverse complement strand
TCTGGGTGACAGACATATCAGAGCCACTATCTGGAGCCTGTCTTTGACACCTCAGCCTTTCTTCTGTGGGCCCCTCTGAGTGGCCACTTTGTGCAGCTCTCTCTCCCCATCCCTGCCCCACAACATGGAGGGCATGTCATCATGGCCTGGCCCGTCATAACAGCCCATCTCCCCAGCCACTGGAGGTGGGAACATGAATCAAGTAGAGTTAAATGGGATTCTTCCTGGAATTGTATCCTTTTGTTATTCTGCTCCCTACCCATCATCTGTTTGTCCACCATCTATGGATAGTAGAAGAGAGAAGCTCTTTTCTCTGAAGTCAACTAAACTGGGATGATGTGAGCTTTGACCTCTCCCCCAACTACGTGGAAGAATATCTAGGCGATAAAGAGACCAACACAAAGAGAGAAATGGAGCTGAGAGGAGAGAGGGAATGGCAGAGAGCCCTCTGATATAGTTGATATCTTAAAGCCCTTGAGAACATGTCAGTTTACTGAGCCAATAAACCCCTCTTTCTGCTTAAGCTGGCTTGATTTAGATTTCTATTACTTGCACTAGAAATGATGTTAGCATAAAAGCCCTCACTAACAGAAAACACACAGTCAGACACACACCAACTTAAGCTACTCTCTCCACAGAAGTCATCCCTCACTTCGGGTCTCAATCCTTATAAAGCACATTCACAGAATTCTGTCATCTCACCAGCCTCCACAAAAATGCTAAATCATTGTGCTATTTTAGCATGATATATAAGAAAAGGGAACTTTTAAAAAAATGAATCTAGATCAGTATACTCTTAAAGACTGTATTATAATTTCTATTTTAATATGTTCTTTAATAATATTCATAATATATAAGGACAAAGTTTGACTCTTCCCCCATTTAAGTGGTGCATGCTGCTTAAGTTATTTTAAATTCAGTATGCAAGAAAGAGCATGGCTTAGCCACGAATTCAAAATGACATCAATACTGTGTTTGCGCCCAAACGTGTATTAATATCTAGACTGAAATTTAACTATGTGTTACCGCCCTCCGAACTGCTTCTATGACCTGGTATTTGGAATTCTTGAATTTTGCACTTAAAAAAAAATCAATTACTTTATTATTATAATTTTCATGGTTTGTTTCTAAAAGAGGAGACACGAGCACTTTCTGGCTGCTATTTGCAAGTACTTCTCCAGAAATAACACACTGTGGGTTTGGATAATTTTATTCCCAATAAAGGAAAAGCCAAATTGGATAAAAATTTCTCCTTTTCACTTTTGTTTAGAAGAACTAGAGATACCCTGATATATTAAGAAATGGTAATATACCATTTAAATTAAATTTAAAATATACCTTATAGGTCTGAGCTCAAAATTGAGAATTATCATTTTATGTCCCTCATAAATAGATCATTCTTTTTTTTAAGCACTTGAACCATTTTTAAGTGTACTGTCCAGTAGCTCATTCTATTCTAACTCATATCCTTGATGTCTTCTCTCTTTAACCAACAATTCATTGTGAGGACAAGTTAAACAAGTGAATAAAAATCCTTGACAGGCATGTGGGTGGCTCAACTGTTAAGTGTCCGCCTTCAGCTCAGGTCAAGATCTCAAGGTCCTAGGATGGAGGCCAGGGCACTAGGCTCCCTGCTCGGCTGGGGAGTCTGCTTCTCCCTCAGCCACTCCCCTTGCTTGTGCTCTCTTGCTCCATCAAATAAATAAATCAATCAAATATTTTTTTAAAAAATCATTGAGGGGCGCCTGGGTGGCTCAGTTGGTTGGGCGACTGCCTTCGGCTCAGGTCATGATCCCGGAGACCCGGGATCGAGTCCCACATCGGGCTCTCTGCTCGGCGGGAAGCCTGCTTCTCCCTCTCTCGCTCCCCCTGCTGGTGTTCCCTCTCTGGCTGTGTTTCTCTCTGTCAAATAAATAAAATCTTAAAAAAAAATCATTGAAAGCTGTAAAATGGTGAGAACCACCACCATAAGGTGAAGTCATCAGCTGGGTGATAAAGCAAGGGAAGGGCTGATGCCCCAAACCTGTCCAGCTGATCTCCATAAAGTGCAGAGAACACCTAAGCCACATCTAAGGCCCTTACCATTGAAATTATAACAGACTCCATTATCATTTGAAAAAAATCACAAACCTCAAAACACTCTCACAAACCTCCACGCATTCCTAGTACTAAAACTGAGGTTGGAAGTCTTCGACTCGTTTCCTGTTTCCACCTCTCACTAGCTCTGTGAACCTGAGCAAGCTATTTCCATTTCTCCTTTCTGATGCTTAGTTTGTGTATAGGTAAATGAAAACTTCAAATACCTATCCGGTGAGATTGTGGCCAGAACACAATCTGAGCACACCACAGTCTGATACACAGTCCGATGCAGACAAGGGGAGAAGGTCAACTTGGACACCGCTTACGTTGCTTCCACTCTAATTTACTATCAAACCAGCAGATGGATAAAAGCTGCCCAAAGGATACAAGTGATAATGATACAAATCACTGAACAGATATGGCTGGTCAAGAGGGCCCTGACAGGGTGAGGAGTTGGCCAGGTCAGAGAAAACAAAAAGCCCTAACTCATTGTATCACTAGGTCAGGGTAGGACCATAGCGCAATAGCAGTGGTCTTCCAAGTGTGGTCCCTGGATGGGCATTTTGGACCTGGGGACTTGCACCCTAGCTCGGACCTACTGAACCAGGAACTTTTGGGGTGGGGCCCACTAATCTGCATCTTTTTTTTTAAGATTTTATTTATTGGACAGAGAGAAATACAGCTAGAGAGGGAACCCAAGCAGGGGGAGCAAGAGAGGGAGAAGCAGGCCTCCCGCCGAGCAGGGAGCCCAATGCAGGGCTCAAACTCAGACCTCCGGGATCATGACCTGAGCCAAAGGCAGCCGCCCAACAACTGAGCCACCCAGGTGCCCCTGCATCTTTTTAAAAAAAAATGTTAGGGGGTCGCCTGGGTGGCTCAGTTGGTTGAGCGACTGCCTTCGGCTCAGGTCATGATCCCGGAGACCTGGGATCGAGTCCCACATCGGGCTCCCTGCTCAGCGGGAAGCCTGCTTCTCCCTCTCTCACTCCCCCTGCTTGTGTTCCCTCTCTGGCTGTGTTTCTGTCAATATAAATAAAATCTTTAAAAAAAAAATTTTAGGGCGCCTGGGTGGTTCAGTGGGTTAAAGCCTCTGCCTTCAGCTCAGGTCATGATCTCAGGGTCCTGGGATCCAGGCCCACATCGGGCTCTCTGCTCAGCAGGGGGCCTGCTTCCTCCTCTCTCTCTGCCTGCCTCTCTGCCTACTTGTGATCTCTCTCTCTGTCAAGTAAATAAATAAAATCTTTTTTTAAAAAAGGTGCCCCTCTTTAAAAAATTTTTTTTAATTTTATTTATTTGACGGAGAGAGAAAGATAGAGAGAGAGAGAGCGCACAAGCAGAGGGAGAAGCAGACTCCCGCTGAGCAGGGAGCCCGTGGGGCTCTATTCCAGGACCCTGGGATCGAGACCTGTGAAAGGCAGACCAACTGAGCCACCCAGGAGCCCCAGCAATCTGCATCTTAATAAGGCCTCCAGGGGATTCTGATGCCTACTCAAGTAAGAAATCCTGCACTCCAGCGTGAGGCAATTTCTTCCAGCACTGGATTCACTTTCCTGTTCTCATTTCTCTCATAGGCTATAACCCAGAGTTACTGTGAGGCTAAAATCCCATGTGGACTTGGAAGCGCTCGGTTACCTGCAAAGCCCCACACAAATATGAAGAAACTGTTTTACTTGGGAGTAATGCTAGGCAGAGAATTTAACTGGTTCTGCCCGGACACTGAGGGATCGACCCCACGAATGGGCACAGAACTGGACTATCCTTTTCCCTGTGACCTCTGGCGGTCACCTGCATTTTTGTCTGTAAAGGAGGAAGAGATGGGATGTTAAGAGCCTGCTGACCCAGACCATCTGCCTGGGGACCTAACTCCAGGAATATCTTCCTGGCTCACCGTGAGCAGCACCGTCCAACAGAATTTTCTCTGGTGCTGGCAATGTTGTGTAATGGGCACTAGCCTGCACTGTTCAGTACAGCAGCCACTAGCCACATGTAGCATTTGAAAACATGGCCAGTGTAACTGGGGAATTGCATTTTACACTTTAATTAATTTAAATTTGAATAGCTGCATATAGGACATAGTTGAAAATTATATACTGTTTACCTGAAATTCAAACTGAGTAGGGTACCCTGTATTTTTATTTGCTAAATCTGGCAACCCTACTTTATTTTTTTAAAGATTTTATTTATTTATTTGACTGACAGAAATACAGCTAGAGAGGGAACACAAGCCAGGGGAGTGAAAGAGGGAGAAGCAGGCCTCCCATCAAGCAGGGAGCCCCAATGCAGGGCTCGAACCCGGGTCTCCGGGATCATGACCTGAGCCGAAGGCATTGGCTTAACCAACTGAGTCACCCAGGTGCCCCTGGCAACCCTACTTTAAAGATTCTCAATGCACTGACCTTGACTCCTCCAATCGGAAGTTTGATTAAAAGGTTCTCTACCCATGACCAGAGCAAACAGACTTGATCTTATACTGGCCAGAAAGGGCACTAGCTGATTCTTTTCTGAAGACAATTTTCAGAGAAATAATGGCTGAAAAAAATCAATATAACTGATGACTAAAAAGACAAGCTTGTACTATCATACATACACTCATACTTATTTCTCTACAACTGAATCCATCTTCCATAGACAGGTTCTGATGGGAAATGGGAAGCATTAGTCCAGAGAGTCTAATTTAGTCATAGATAATTCTGGACTTGGGGCATGGTCCCAGGTGCTAGGATTAAGGGAGGAAGAATGGTATGTGTGCGTCATGCTACTGGTTTTAAGGCAAACCTTACCGCTTTAATTGCTCAATCCCTTAATCATCTCAATAAATGACTATCATATTAAAGTGATCATAGGAATTGAAAAAATAAGATCCAGAGTCTGTCCTTATGACTATACTTAAGCTTTGATTCAAAAACACATCAAAAAAAGTAAAGCAACTAGCATACTGCCAGTTCTCAGGAAGACTAGATAATATTTTCCCCACAACCCTATAATTTCAAGATGTGAACAAATAGAGGTGCCTTTGTATCTCCATTCACTCTGGCCCTCACTCTCTACCATAACGATCTTTGGCATCCTGAGGTCTCCAAGCTCATTCTTGATATAATAACATAGTGTTTTACAGTTACTGATTAAGGAGATATTTGATAACATCATTTTTAACTAGAGGAAGGAATTTGGAAACTGGCACTACCTCCCCAGGAAGAGCAAGGAAAACACACATGGTATTTTTATGAAGTAAATGGTATTCCAGAAGGCAGGTTGAGTCTTGTAAAAGCCAGGCCTCCTGTTTCCAAGAATGTTCAGGTTAAAAAATAATGATCATAGCTTTTTCTCTTTCAGAAGGTTTTAATATAACAAACAGGCAGCAGGTTTAAAAATGAATCTTAATAGCATTGTATCTCCACCATCACCTTTGATATTTTCTTATTTTCTCTATTGCTTAAAATACTCATGGGGATATATATTTAGCTTTGCAGATCTGGTGATTTGGGAACCACTGAGTCTCTAGCAAGAGATTATTAGTAGATGAAACTGCTCTCCTCTGCCTCCTCCCCCCTCCAACAGGGTCCTTCTCTGTCTTTACTACCCATTTCACTAAGATAAAGGTAATAAGACCAGGAGACAACTGGCATTCTGCCCAGAGAACGCAAATTTTTGAAGGGTCTCCTCCAAAAACAGTTCAGATTTAAATTTGGAAATAGGGCACTCACCCTGGAGGACTGCCATGTAATCCGTACACAGACTGCGGTTTTCAAAGCGTGCATCTGAGAACTTTTTAGAAATGCTAATTCTCAAGGCTCACTCATGGAGACTGACCTGGATGACATCCGTTACCTGAGAATCCTATCCTTATTCTATCCTTGTTTCTTTTTTAACCTTCCACGCTTCTCTTTATTCAGAAGCAGTGCCCCCTTCTCACGGGCATATTCAGGCCTTTCCTCAGAGAGTACAGCAGTGTTCTCAAAGTGTAGTCCCAGGACGAGAAGAAGCATCAGCCTCAGCTGGGAACATGCTAGAGATGCCCATTCTCAGGCCCCATCCACCCAGCTCGAAGGAATCAGAAATTCAGAGGCTGGCGCCCAGCCATCTGTGTTGGAACAAGGCCCCCAGTGATTCTGGATGCACACCAAAGTTTGAGAAACAACGAAGTTAAGAATATTCTTGGCTATTGAGCCTATTCTGTGACTTGGAGGCTTGCCCAAAAAGCTCTATGATTTTATTCTCACAGTACTTTATTCCTTTGTCAGTCTGCCGTATTCTCGAAAAAGTAGTAAAAATTGCAGCTCCCATTCACAGTATTACCTGTAGATATAAATCTATGTTTCTCTAGAGGATTCGGGGAAGGGTGTCTCAGCAGGCTGCATGGGGTGTGCGTGATGGGAAGGCAAGCACGGAGAGCCATGGATTTGAAAATGCTTCCTTTTTCCCTCTTGATGTAGGTAGATGAGTGTTTGTTTTTTTTTAAATCAAGTTGATAGAACAGTTTGCCAAGATTTGGATCTACTGGAGCATAAAAAACCATTTTTACAGGCCACCCATTGTAGCCCATCACTGGGGAGACATTTAAACTCTCAATCTTTAACTTAGAAGATTACTGCTAATTTAACTTCTCAATTGATTTGTACTATGGGTGCAGATCTAGGGGTATATTTCAAGTACGATGGGTATTAAAGTAATGTTGAATCCAGTTTCTCCCCCTCCAATCCCTCCTTCACATTCCTGCCAGACCAAATGTATTAACCACAGCTCCAATCACAGCACTTTCCTCTGGGGTGGGGGTGGGGGGCTCCCCAGTATTAATTGAATTAACTTTGTTCTCACCTAGCATTCAAGACTGATACTGGAGATATTAGCTTGAATCGTACAAAACTGCCAATTTAATTGGGCAAAAATAGTCAAATATCAGCTATTTCGTTCACATGGTTCACCCTAGTAGTATCGACTTCATATTTAATTTGTTAACCTACTCGAGAACATTTTTCTTTTTCCTATTTTAAGATTTAAGCTTCTTGGAATTTTAATGCTTAATCTTAAAACTGCTAGCCAGCTGCTGGTGAAAAAATTTCTGAAAGATAAAGAGAAAATGTTCCCTTCCTACAGGTGCAGAGAAGCAGACACTATTGTGTGGCACAAAGCCAGTGTCATGTCATGAAATTATAACTGCGAACATTTACTCAAGTATCTGTCCCACTCTCCCGGCCAGTATGGAGGTTTGAGTGAAAGGCCATGATCTTATTTTGTTTTGTGTTACTATAAAACTGTCCTTTAAAGTATTATTTGTAAGGAATTGCATCTCTTAAGATATCTGAATATCAGCATTTGTAGCTATATCTTGTAAAATAGAACCTGTTAACACCTAAAGGTCTGAAACTATGGTCATCTTACTTAATAATGTGTCGCTCTGCTAATAATAATACTTAAATTGTCAATTCTCTTTCCCAGAGAGTGACAAATTTATCTGTCAACTTTCTTTGTTAAGTGGAAGCAGAGCTTTGGAATTTCTTTCTCTCCCTTCAGGCACCAAAGTGTTATAAATCTGTTGGATTCCTTATTATTCCTTATTCAAACAGTGGAGTCTCTGTTTCATTTAAACTACCAAGAAGATCTAGGATATGGAGCCAATCCATCATTCCAGCCTTACCTTTCACTACCCTTCTGCCCACACACCATCCTATATAGAGCACGCCCCCTCTGCACACATCATCTTCCAGCCTTCCTCTGCTAAGAACACCCCTCCCCAACCCATCTCAACCTATCAAAATCCAAGCCAAGATCCACCAAAAGGTCATCTCCTTTGTGAGGTCTTCCCCAATGTTTTAAAAAAATATTTTCAATTTCCATTCTTTTTTTAAAAAAAGATTTTATTTATTTATTTATTTGACAGAGCAAAGCACAGCTAGAGAGCTAGAGAGGAAACACAAGCAGGGGATGTGAGAGAGGGAGAAGCAGGTTTCCTGCCAAGCAGGAAACCCGATGTGGGGCTTGAACCTGGGACTCTGGGATCATGACCTGAGCCGAAGGCAGCCGCTTAACGACTAAGCCACCCAGGCACCCCTCTTCCCCAATTTCTTTGGGAAAGACTCACCTTTAAGGATACTTGCCAGTCTCCCTGATTTATAGTCAGTTGTATATTTCCCTCCTCTCTGAGTAGACCTTATTTTTTCCAGTTATTATTGAGATATAATTGATATATAACACTGTATTCACTTTAGGTGTACAACACAATTTGACATACGTATATATTGCAAAATGATTACCACAATAAATTTAGTTAACGTCTATCATCTCTGTACACTGTACTTAGTTAACGTCTATCACCTCTGTACACTGTACACTATCACCTCTGTATCACTGTACTTACAAACTGTTTTCCCTGTTTCCCCACTGAAGATGGAGAATGTGTTACCCCTCTTCCAAAGTATCAAGCAAAAGGCCTTGCAAGATAAGCATGCTCTCAATATTTAAAAGATGACATTGAAGAAGTCTCCCACAACCAGTATCAAGGGATATCTTGATCTAATTGGCCCCTAAAACCAACCATTCTTCTTTCCCATGGTGGGAAGTCATCTCCCCTGTGTACAGTGAAGATTCTAGGGCCTGATTCATCACTATAACATAAGAATTCTCCGCCATTTCAGTATCCTTACCGATAGCCTTCCAATATCGATAGCCTTCCAAAAGTTTGGCCCCTGGGCTCCCTGACCTCCTCTTCCAATGACTGTGTTCACCACTCCCACGCTTTTACCCTAGACGTCATCATTACTGATGACCACAGACTTCCATAATATCAACTTCAAATGCCACTCTCTCCAAACAATGCCAAAAAAAAAAAGTTTCAAAATAACTGGTTTCTCAGAGTATGAGGAAGATACATAGCCCCAGACAACACTTCTTAATATCACCCCCTCCCCCCTTCACCTCAGCAACAGAATCTCCCAACACAGCCCAAGAGTAAGCCTGATGGGGGGGGGGCATGAGGGGCTTTGTTTTG
This sequence comes from Spilogale gracilis, assembly GCA_004023965.1. Lineage (NCBI taxonomy): Eukaryota > Metazoa > Chordata > Mammalia > Carnivora > Mephitidae > Spilogale > Spilogale gracilis. The sequence continues at coordinate 5,328 of PITA01015166.1, read as the reverse complement.
GAGCTATTTTTACATATGCCACTTACACAACTCTGAAGGAAGCTCCCTTTTCCCATCGAACAATGCCCCTCCAGAGCGGTAACAGGGATGGAGGGCGAAACTCCCCGAGCTGCCTTCACCTTCGACGCTGACTTCTTAGTCAAGTCTTAAACTCCAGAAAACTCACCTCAAAGATTCGTTTGAAAAACTGTCCCACCAGCTGTAGACCCCTGCCCTTTCCCATTGGAAACTGGGACGGTGAAGCCAGAGATTTTAGACGGAGACAATGAAAGAAGGCTGGGAAGCTGTGGGTGCGTGAGTGTGCGCGCGTGCGTGTAACAGGACTCTTGTGTCGTCCCAGAGCTGCTGAAGCCCTAAGCTGAAAACAAAAAGCACCTGGGGCTCCCACAACCTAAGAAGGGCTCCAATCTTCCCACCCAACAGATGAATACTCTCAGAGAAAAGTACTGAGAAATGGCCCTGCTGGCCCTATTACAGCTCAGACTGTTCCTTCGGGCCACCATCCACCACACTATGTCCACACGAAAGGACCAGAGAGGGGAGGGAGGGGAGCTGAGTGTTTCTTGTGAGAGGCTGCTTTCTCCTGGGGCAGAATGGGAAAGGGGAGAGGAGATACACCGCTGCCTTCCTGCTCCCCCAAACCCAGAGACATGGAAGGGAGAACTCCAGAAGAGCTGCTCAAGGACAGCGGGAAGGTCTGCATGCCAGGACAGCTGGCACCCAGTTTCCTGCAGGGACCCTCGCCGAGCTGCACAGATCCGCAGGCCCACCCTGCGGCAACCGGCAACCGGAGCTGTGAGCAAGGAAATTCTAGCCCAGGTTTAATAGCTCAGCGGGGTGTTGTGCGTGAGCCTGGAGTCTGGTGCCCCCTTGTGGTCAAGAGATGGGACCATCACTCCTCGCCGCCGTCGGAGTTGGAAAAAGGACCTTAGTAGTTCCCCAGGCTCTGTATGGAGGAGCACAGGGCTTACTTGAAGGGCTATCCAGGAGATGGGAGACCCTTGGCTGACAGAGGCCTCAGGGAAGGAGGAGCAAGGTGAAAAACGAAACAGCCACTGGGCCGAGACCACCCCCACCCACCCCCGTCCCCCGCCCCCCGCCGCCGCCGCCCAACCCGGCTCCTCAGGACATCACTCACTGCATTAGAGCCGGAAGAGGACCACATCCGCAGAAGTCCTCTATCTTCCAGAGGATGTAATATTGAAATTGTACTTGGGATTGGTCAGCTTTACCAACTAAGGTAACCCTGACAGTTATGAGATATGCCCAAGGTGTCATAAAAGAATGGGGAAGAGGCTTGGTGCCACATGGTTGAAAGCAGTGAATAAGAAAAATAAGTTTCATGTACACAGTCGACCACCGAGTTGAGACCTGTCAACACATCCATTACAAGTACAGGCATGGATTTGGAAGGAGACAGAAAATATCAACTGTGCCATTTAATACCTTTATTGTCTCAGGCCAGTCCTATCTGACCCTGTTTCTTCAGTCCTAAGAAGACCATAATACCTAATGGGCAAGGTTATTAAAATTAGAGGCAGTGTATATAAACGAATAGAAGCTGCTATTTATGTATTTGTTTAAGATTGTATGGAGGCGTTCATTGCCAAAAGAATTGAAGTAGTCTATGACAAAAGGCAAGTAAAAAGAACTACTAAAAGAGAAATTAAAAATTTAAAAAGAGTAAGGAATGCTTAAGTGCTAGCCATAAATGTAAACGTGGGGATTCATTTTCAGATTTGGTTTTGAGTTTCCTATCAGCCGAGGTGTAAAGGGAAACCAGTACAACTCCAGTTACCATAGAGGAAGAGGAACACTGCCTTCTGAGGGGAGACAAGCTCTTCTAGGCTCCAAATTTCAAAAGCAAAGTCTCTTAGGGCACCTGGGTGGCTCAGTTGGTTAAGTGACTGCCTTCAGCTCAGGTCATGATCCCGGAGACCTGGGATCGAGTCCCACATCGGGCTCTCTGCTCGGCGGGAAGCCTGCTTCTCCCTCTCTCAGTCCCTCTGCTTGTGTTCCCTCTCTGGCTATGTTTCTCTCTGTCGGATAAATAAAATCTTAAAAAAAAAAAAAAAAAAGCAAAGTCTCAGGAGGAGATTTTCTGCATTGGTTTGTAAATTACCCAAAACATTAACTATTCTTCACCGTGGATTTCCAAGTATCCCCAACTAGTAATACACTAGGGACTGGGACAAATTTATGGAAAGTTACCGACTCAGATTTCTGCACTTCAGATCTTAGCCCCACATTTCTTCAAATGCTTTCAGATGAACTTTTCCTTAATACACCCATCGTAAGATCATCCAAAGGACATTTAGACTCACCACTTCCACCCTCAAGGAGATGTTTTCATCTGTAACTCAGGAAGAAGCTTTAGGCTGATGACAAATTAAAGCGAAAGCATAGATGTATTTTTAGGTCAAACAGCTAAATACAAAAGCCTCTTCTCTTTCCAGAAGCAATTCTAGCCCGTAAACCACACAGCTTTCTCTTTAGGCCAAGGTCACCTTTAAGGGCTATTAGCACAAGAAGTAAACAGCCTTTGCAAAACAGTACTACAGGTGAGCTCCCCCACCCAAACCCCAGAGGCATCTCAACTAATCTGCATATGCTAACACGAGTTACCAGGGAAGATGCCAAAATAAGCTCCTGTCCTCCCTCACCTTTACTTTAATCCCCACATAGGTTTTGCTTTTACCATATGGTAATTATTTCCAAATCACAAGTGCAAACACTCACTCTGATTGGAAAATTAGCAGATTTCAAACTCAGGTAATTTGTCCCTAATGAGGAACTTGTTGAACTGAATTTAACAATTAACTCGCACACCCTTTGCTGCCTGTGGCTCTGGGAATGCAGCAGGAAAGAAGGAAGGGCAAGCCTAGGGCCAAGCCTGGCAGGACTTTGGCACAAGATGAAGGTTGGGATGGGGCAAGGTGTGTAATAGGGCTGTAGGAACATCAGGAACTTGACTTTTCAAATGGATATAAAAGCCAATTACAAACATATGCCAAAATACAGAGAATGTTATGGTGAGCCTCCATGTACTCAACACTTCAGCTCCCACAATTACCAACTCAGGGTTGCTCTGGCTTCCAGTGGGTTGAGTAGCAAGAGACCAAGAAAATGGACAGCGAAAAGGAGTGAAAGAGAAGGTGATGTGTTTCCTTTCTCGAATACCCGCAGGTTCCAAGCTCCTCAGGGTCAGAGGTGGGATAGGTGCCTGACACTTAACTAGTGGGATGGTTTCCGCCCTCCTCATTAGCATTTTGAAGACGGCAGGGCAGAGCCTGGGAAGGAACTGACCCTTCTTTTCCGGTCCCTACTACTCTCCCCACCTCATGACTGGGGCCGCTTGCTCTCCTCGGCTCTGCAGCGGCAGGCCCAAGTGACCAGAAGCGAGGATTTTTGGGAGCTCTGGTTTAGCACGCAGAATCAGCATGATTACTCTAACTGTGTACTCTGCTGGTCGGCCCCTGCCTTTTCACGAACACTGTTACCCACCTGATCCCTGAGGCTCTTTCTCTAAGATAGCCTCTGCTGCCTGGCCCCTCATAACTGCCCTGTTCAACACCACAGCCACATGTGGGCAACTGACTTGAAACATGACTAGTGAGACTGGGAAACTAAATTTTTTTTTAACTAACTCAAATTTAAAAACCAGTACTTGATACAATTACTGGAAACTTCTAAGTATGGCTGAAGATGAATCTACATTTTCAACTGGAGAGTTTACGAGAACCTAGAACCTAAGTACCAATCAAGTATTTCAGATGAAAATGTAGCATTTGAATTAAGACAGGCTATAACTGGATTTTGAAGATGTAGTAAAAATAAAAGAATGTAAAATATTTCATTAAGGATATAAGGGGTGCCTAGTTGTCTCAGAGGACTGTGTGACCATTGATCTCGAGGTTTTGAGTTTGAGGCCCACATTGGGTGCAGAGATTTCTTAAAAATAAAATATTCAGGGTGCCTGGCTGGCTCGGTCAGTTAAGTGTCTGTCTTTGACTCAGGTCATGATCCCAGTCTTCCTTGACCAAGCCCTACATACAGGTCCCTGCTCAGCAGGGACTCTGCTTCTTCATCTCTCCCTCTTCCTCTACCCCACTCATGCATACTCGGTGTTCTCTCTCTCTCTCTCAAATAGTCCTTCAAAAATAAATAAAATAAAATAAAATATTTTAAAAATATTGATTACATGTAGAAATGATAATCTTTTCAATATACTGGGTAAAATTAATTATTAAGGGTAATTTCTTCTGCTTCTATTTACTTAATAAGATGTGACATCTACAAAATTTAAATTATATATGGGGTCCACATCATATTTTGATTGGACGGCAGTGACCTAAAGCCAGACTCGACTCCTCTTTGCACTTGCAAGTACCCTTTAAAAAATACAATTCTGGGGGCACCTGGTGGCTCAGTCAGTTGAGCATCATGATCCCGGGGTCTTAGGATGGAACCCCAGATCCTTAAGCTTTCTTCTCAGTGGGAGCCTGCTTCTCCCTCTCCCTGACACTCCCCCTGCTTGACTCTGTGTCAAATAATGAATAGAAACTTTAAAAAAAAATACAATTCTGTTGCTAAATTCCTGCCTGCGACAGAGGCCACAGTTAGCAGACATGTCCTGCTATACTGGCCACACCGAATTTTCCTAGATGATCATCTCCTGGACCATCTTCTTTGCTCCCTGCTGGAACATTCTGGGCTACTTACTTTCACACTACAATGGTAAGTTGGTCAGACATTGAGTCAAGAACACACAGACTGCATGAATCTAATTTCAGACTAAGGTGATGAGTTTGACCTGCGGTACCGAAGAGCTTCGAAGTTCTCAAGATACTAAAATAAATGTAAAGTTTATTGAAAAAACACAGCCAGTGGATATCCTCAAAAGGGACCTTCCATGAAGTACATGCATTGCTAAGGATCATTACAAGGAAATACACAAAGACCACCAAATGGTGATTTGACAAAGCTGCTTGCCTAGCAGGGAAGTATCACATTACTCTGTACAACTTGAGTCACTATCTCCGGGCAGTACGGAGAACCATGAACACCAGTTTAAGCACCATGGGCCCACATAAATGTAGATTACACTTGATAAATACATAACAGTACTATACATGAATTTTCTCTTCCCAATAATGTCCATAACATTCTCTTTTCCCTAGCTTACTTTACCGTGAGAATACACTATGTAATACATATAACAGACTAAGTACATGTTAGCCAACTGTTTGAGTGATCGGTAAGGCTTCCGGTCAGCTGTAGGCCAGTAGGAGTTAAAGTTTTAGTTGGGCAAGAGACACACACAGATTT
>PITA01015165.1:0-51223 GCA_004023965.1 Spilogale gracilis | reverse complement strand
CTGCTTCTGCGGGGACGAAGGTCTCCGATGCCCGCGGAGCCCGTGCGCTGCACGGAAGCGGTGCAGACCCCAGCTGGGACGCGCTTCATAGGCAACGTCGGGGAGCATCGCTCCAACCGAGGCACACAGCCTCCTTCGGCCTGGGCTCAGGAAGGGCAATGGTGAGGGAGCTCCCCAGGCAGGAACGGCCCAAGTGGGCGAACTCTCAGCGGCCGGCAGGGCCCTTTATAAGACGTGCCGCGGGGAGGGATCTCGTCCACAGCCTATCTGAGGTTCACATGTGTGTGCAGACCTGTCCTCGAGAGTGGGAGGCCTTGAGCAGAAGCCTGGAAACGCAGGTGCCTGTCCGAGGCGCATGGCTGCGGGCTTCTCGGCAGCTCGGCTCAGGCAGGTCGCTGTCCCCGGGAGAGCCCACCTGGCCCTACCTGGAGTGGCAGGCATTCTCACTGATGAAGGCCCAGCCGGCCCGGGGTGCCTGGTATCTGTCCAGTTGCTCCAGCTTTTATGACCTGCACCTGTGCTTGTACAGGCAAAGGGCCTGGAGTGCCACCAAATGGGCAGCGAGGGTCCCAAAGCACCCTACAGAGGCACAAGCTATGGGACGGCTTCAGGGAGATGATCACGGCACCAGGGCCACAAGACCCTCCCCAGTCTGTGATGAAACCTGACCTCCGGCTCCTCACCCTGGGCAGACCTGAGCTCTCTAGCTTTCCCAAAACGCGTGTGGCCCAGCATAGACTGGGTTCTTCTAACCACAACGATGACAACTCTGACAACTCTTGGGTCCTTATGGGGCCTTCCTTGGTGCCAGGAGCTTTCAAGGCATGGAACTCCTTTGTCCCTCCCCGTAATCCGTCGGAGGAGGCCCTGTCTGCATCCCCCTATTACAGATGAGGACACACATTCAGAAGGTAGACAGCGATGCAAATCAGAAGGACAGTGACACATGCCCTCGCATCTGTCAGCATGGCTAGCATGAAAAAGACAAGAAATAACTAGTGTTGACAAGGCCGTGCATGAAAGGGAGCCCCTGTGCACTGCTGGTGGGAATGCAAACTGCTGGACGTTCTTCAGAATGTTTAAAGAGGGGGGTCTGTTTCATATTTTGTACTGAGGGCAGAGGCGAATAAACCCCTTTATATTTGAGGGGAAAATGCTCAAACGGAACCAATGATCCAGCAATTCCACTTCTGGGGATTTATCCAAAGGACGTGGAAACACTAGCTCAAAAATACACACACATACACACCCATATTCGCTGCAGCATCATTTACAACAGCCAAGATGTGGAAACAACCCAAGTGTCCATCCACAGATGAATGGATTTAAAAACAACACGGAAGATGAGCGAGCCATAAAAAACAATGAGATCTTGGCACTGGCAGCAACGTGGATGGTCCTGGAGGGCATTATGCCAAATGCAAAGAGTCACAGCAAGACACATACCGTAGGATCTCACTCAGAAGTGCCATCGTGACCACAACCACCCAAAATGAAGGAGCTCACAGGTACAGAGAGCAAACTGCTGGCTGCCTGGGGTGGGGGGCAAAATGGGTGAAGGGGGGCAAAAGGTCCAAACGCCCAGTTCTAAAATAAAGAAGTCATGGGGATGTCATGTACAGCACGGCGACTATAGGTACTAACGTGTTATAGCTTTGAAAGCAGCTAAGGCCATCAGTCTTCCAAGTGTCCATCCCAAGAAAACCAACTTGTAGCTCCGTGTGGTGACAAGAGAGTTACCTCGACTCACTGCGGTGATCACTTCTTTAGCATTATATACAAATAGTGTATCGTTATGTTGTGTACCTGAAGCTCACATAACGCTACACATCAGGGATAGCTCAATAAAAAATTTAAACATTCAAGAAACCCCAAGCCGGCCCTTCTGTCATCTGGTGCCCGGCACAGAGGGCCGCGGGAAGTGCTGGGGGAACTGCACGCAGCTGCATGAGCCGGCTCTTTGCCGAAACCGGGGCCTGGGCAGCACCCGGATCCTCAGGATCCTGTCTCTCAGCCCTGTCTCTAAGCAGTCACGGGACACAGTCCCTTGGGCCAGAAAGCTAGCTTTGGAATCCTGGGTTTTCATTGCTACCCGGCCTGGTTTGAGGCTGACTCACGTGCTGACTCACATCTTCCCCTTGCAATCACTGGGCACCACGGACAGGATGAGATCTGAAATCCCCTGCATGACCCTGGGAGGGGCTCGGCACGGGAGCTCTGGGCTCTTTCCCAGGCGACTTCTGAGCCCTCCCCTCTCACCCTCAAGGCCGGACTCGTGCACAGGAGCCAGCCAAGGCCTTTCTGGGAAAGCTCACAGGGCGGCGTCCTTGCTTACTGCTTTTGCTCAGGCTGCTGCTTCAGCCTTGAACAGCCTCTGCCCTTCCTCGACCAAGTCTTTTCCCTCGCCAAAGCCTCCTCCGCCAACGGAGACCTCTGACCCCAGGGAAAGGATTCCTCAATTCCTCCTCCAAACTCCCAGAACTCTTTCATTTCTTTTTTTCTCATGACATTACGCGGTAGTATACTTCAGTAGACAAAGTGGAGTCTGGTAGGTTTGTTGAACCACTTACTACTTAAGAGTCTGACCTTGGGCATGTCATCTAAACTCTCTAGGCCTTAATTTCCTCCTAACAAAAGGGACTGGTGTGATATGAGTACTTAAAGATCATTTCCCTTGTTTATTCCTGGTATTTCCATGTGCCACTGTGCACATGTCCCTCTCTCCACACACACGTATGTATATATATATATATACACATATATATAGACACAGGTACTCAATAAATATTTGTAGAATGACTAGAAAATTAGTATATTCCTAATGAAGTCTTCTCACTTGAACTGATGAATTCCAGTAAATACTTTGCGAAGCAAAGAAAGAAAAGTAATCAGCTCTCACTTCCAGTCCAGCGTTCACCAACTTGATCACTGTCATCATGGCCATCATTTTCTTCTTACTACACTCTCCTTCCTATGCAGCCTTGACTTCAAAGATGTAAAAGCACATAAGTACCTTTGCAATTGCAATTGGCAAGCTATATTGGCAGAGATAAAATAAATTTTACATCAATATGAATTAATAGTGATAAAGACTTCAACTTCATAGTTATGAAACCCTTAATCCATCTGAGAATATGGCCACAATGTATAAAAAGTCAATTAGTACAATTATAATGAGAAATTTAAAAATTTGCGAACATAGCCTATGGGTCTCAGTAATGGATTAGCCAAGCAGATAAAAATACTGACAATTAGAATTAAACCATTAACAATTTAAACATCATACTGATAATTAGAATTAAAGATACTGACAATTAGAATTAAACCATTAACAATTTAAACATCATAATTGTTGCATTATTGAAGAATACAAATTCTAATAACTGCACAATGAACACTTATAAACTTTGAACACTTATAAACTATATCTTTGGCCACAAAGCTAGCCTTGGTAAAAATCAAATGATTTCAATTATGGAATATTCCCTGTGATCTCAAATTTATGTCAGAAATCAATTTCAAAAAAGTAAAGTGAAAATTCTCATGTCTTTAGAAAATAAAAAGTACACATTAAAAATCTTTGGGTAGGGACGCCTGGGTGGCTCAGTTGGTTGGGCGACTGCCTTCGGCTCGGGTCATGATCCTGGAGACCCAGGATCGAGTCCCACATCGGGCTCCCTGCTGGGTGGGAGGCCTGCTTCTCCCTCTCTCACTCCCCCTGCTTGTGTTCCCTCTCTGGCTGTGTTTCTCTCTGTCAAATAAATAAAAATCTTTAAAAAAAATCTTTGGGTAAACAAGTCTCAATAGAAATTAGAACTATCATGAAGTATAAATTAAAACTAATACTATATCTAAATATGTGGGATGAAGACAAAGCCGTGCTTAGCAGGAAACTTATTCCTTAAATGCATATATTAAAAAAGAATAAAGAATGAAAACTTATACACTAATCATCTACTTCAATAAGGTTAGAAAAGAAATAAATCCCAAAAGTATAAATGGAAGACAATATCAAAGATGAAAGCCAAATTAATAAAATAGCAAACAGAGTGTGCCTGCCTGGCTTAGCTGGTGGAATGTGTGGCTCTTTATCTTGGGGTTGTAGGGTTGAGCCCCACATTGGGTACAGAGATTACTTAAAAATAAAATATTTTGGGACACCTGGGTGGCTCAAAGGGTTAAGCATCTGCCTTCATCTCAGATCATGATCTCAGGGTCCTGGGATTGAGTCCCACATTGGGAGCCTGCTTCCCTCTTTCTCTGCCTGCCTCTCTGCCTATTTGTGATCTCTTTCTCTGTCAAACAAATAAATAAAATCTCTTTTGGGGGCACCTGGGTGGTTCAGTTGGCGAAGTATCTGCCTTCAGCTCAGGTCATGATCTCTGGGTCCCAGGATCAACCCCCACATCGAGCTCCTTCCTCAGGGGGAGTCTCCTTTTCCCTCTCCCTCTGCCCCTCTCCCTCGGCTCATGCTCTCTCTCTCTCAAATAAATAAAATCTTTTTTAAAAAATAACAAACAAATACCCAATAAAAAGGGCCAAAACCCCCCAAATTTGGTCCTTTCACATAAATAATAAAATTGATAGATTTCAGCACTGATGTGGAAAGAACTTAAAAGTTGCCATTTCCATTCTTTTTTTTTTTAAAGATTTCATTTTTAAGTAATCTCTGCACCCAACACTGGACTCAGATCTACAACCCTGAGATCAAAGGTCGCATGCTCCACTGACTTGTCACTTTGCCATTTCTATTCTTAGAAATAAAAGCTGAACAAATTGAAAATCAATGATTTTGCTTAGATCCTTCAGAGAACTGAGATATCAGGGCAAACCTCCACCCCAGAATCTGTAAATATCGGCAAATACAGCTAATCATAACAAAGTACTGCTAGCCTGTAGCAGAAGCCACTGGACCCATAAACTGATGAGAACACCTGAATGGTAACACACTCGATGTTTTTTATAGGTGGTTAATGAGAAGTATTCAACACAGATATTTTGCTTAACTCTATGAATAATTCATGCTGTGACTACCAGTGCTCTCTTTATTACTAGAAATAGAGTTATTAGTGTCTTGAAATCAGTAAGATTAGAGAATCAAGTCCAGAAACAACAGAACCAGTTCAGAAAAGTCATTCCTAAAATTCTGCTCCTCTAGCCACCTTAGTAAAAATAGAACCAATAGAATAGGAGGGATAGATGGATGGATCAGTTGATCGATAGAAGAAATTTATTATAGGAATATGTTCATGTAGGTATGCAGGCCCAGTAGCCCCTTGATCTGCTATCTGCAAGCGGGACGACCAGAAAAGCTGGTAGTATGATCCAAACCAAGTTCAAATGCCTGAGAACCAGAGAAGCCAATGGTGTGTTTAAGTCCAAGTCCAAAATCCTGAGATTAAACAAAGAGAACAAATTTACCATTCCTCTACATTTTGTCCTATTCAAGCTCTCAACTGAATGATGCCCACCTACTGTAGGGAGGGGAATTGTCTTAGCTCAGTCTACTAATTCAAATGGTAATCTTTTCCAGAAACACTCTCATAGACACACCCAGAAAAAACATTTTACCTATTTTTTACCAACTGTACCTAAGCCCAGTCAAGCTGACATATAAAATTAACCATCATAGGAGACCTCTCTTATTTTTTCCTAAGGCCTTCCACTGGTTGAATAAGGTCCATCCATGTTATGGGACATAACCTGCTTTACTCAAAGTCTGCTGTTTTATTATTTTTTATTTATTTGAGACACAGAGAGAGAGCACAAGCAGAGGGAGCAGGACAGGGAGAAGCAGGTTCCCCACTAAGCAAGAAGCCTGATGTGGGGCTCGATCCCTGTACCCTGGGACCTGAGCAGAAGGCAGTGGCTTCACTGACTGACATACCCAGGAGCCACAAGTCTGCTGTTTTAAATGCTAATAATATCTAAAAAATACCTCCACAGGGACATTTAGACTGTGTTTGACCAAATACTGGGGCACTATGGCCTAGCCAAGTTGTCACTTAAAATTAATCATCACAAGGGACATTACACAGTGGTAAAGAGATCAAGTTCTCTAAAAAGATAATGATCTTATATTGATCGTGTATTGCTAACAAGATTGCCAAAATACATTAGAAAAATTGATAAAGACAAATCATATATTGGAGTTGGATACTCCTACCAAATAAAAACAAATCTGGACTTAGATAAGGAGGGACTTTATTCAGAAGAAAGACTAGTGCAATAGGGACATCTATTCCTATTTCAGAAAGCTGCAAACATCTCAAAATAAAACAAAACTATAAGCAGTATCTGAGGGGAAGATGGGCACATGAGAAGGAATGTTAGGAGGTTGACAAGAAAAATGTCTCACTGGTCAGTTGATTCTCAAAACAAAGTGATAAAAGAGATGTTCTGCATTTTAGTGCCTGCCGAAGCTTAGGGACAAGCAGGGTCAGGGGCCCTAAGGAGGGGGGAAGTCTTACTAAATTTTGGTCAAGACAAAGCAAAGAGTGCAGCCTGGGTGGCTCAGTCATTAAGCGTCTGTCTTCGCCTCAGGTCATGATCCCAGAGTCCAAGGATCAAGCCCCACATCAGGCTGTCTGCTTGGCGGGAAGCCTGCTTCTCCCTCTCTCACTCCCCCTGCTTGTGTTCCCTCTTGAGCTGGGTTTCTCTCTGTCAAATAAATAAATAAGATCTTAAAAAAAAAGACAACGCAGAGAGTAAGAAATAGGCAACTGTGAATCCTTGGTTTCTTCAAAACTCCTGTGTTAGTTAGAAATTGATAGAACAACCAGGCAGAAAATCAGTAGGCTGTAAGGGACCTAAATAGCACCATCAGTCAACTTGATCTAACTGAGATTTATAAAATAATCCACTCAACAATAACAAAATCCATCTTCTTCTCAAGTTATCTGCACAATTCACCAAGATATACCACATCCAGGGCCATAAAACACACCATACCCCCTTTCTAAAAAATCATATGGAGTGAAATCAGCAAGATAGTGAAGTAGAAAGCATATCAATTCAGCAATAATTCACAGACAAATTCCCTTTGTGAGAAATCTAGAAACTAACCAAAAGTCTCTTGCAGTCAGGAGAAGGCAGATTAACACTCCCTGAAGCTAGTAGGAAGGTTTGGAACCCTCTCTCTGGAGTGCCTGACTCCGTCCCAGCACCATACCAGCAGAAAAAAATCCCTTAGATCCCAGCTTCACCAGGGGAGGGAAGGAGTCAATTCACACATCTGGCCGCCCTACCATTTGTCTTGCTAGTCCAGCAGTTCTAACATATCCCGCAATTCTCTCTCTTTTTTTTAAAGATTTTATTTATTTGAGAGAGCAGAGGGTGAGGGTTGAAGAAAGAAGGAGCATAAGGGAAGAAAGAGGGACAAGTGCCTCCTTGCTGAACATGGAGCCAGAGGCAGGGCTTGATCACCTGACCCAACCCACTCCATTGAGTCCATTGACCAGCAACCCCCAACCTCGCCACCCAAAGATCATGACCTGAGCCAAAACCAAGAGTCAAACCCTTAACTGCCCCCACGTCCTGCAGTTCTAAAACAACCAGCATAGTCTAGCTACCAGGGGGAGAACTGAGGCCATGGGTTGGACTGGTAGAACCACAGATCCTTCTCTCTGCTAAGCAGAATAAAAGAATAATTAAAAAAAATCCCAGCTTTCAACTTTCCTCAGGGAAAGGAAAGAGTTGATCCCTCTGTCCAGCTTCCTACCTTCTCCAGGGATGCCCAGGGTCTTGTAATGGAGCCCTGCATCAGGCTCATTACTCAGCAGGAAGCCTGCTTCTCCTTCTCCCTCTGCCATTCCCCCTGCTCATGGTCTCTTTCTATCTTTCTCACAAATAAATAAAAAATAGAATCTTTTAAAAAAAGTAACAAAGATCTATTATCTGTAATTTAAATTTCCATCTTAGGAAACTAAAAGGAAAAAAGAACATATAAGCCTAAAACTAGCATGAAAATAGAAATAACAAATATTAGAGAAGAAATCAATGACATTGAAAATAGGGAACACAGAGAAAAATCAAAGAAATCTAGGGGTGTCTGGGTGGCTCAGTTGGTTAAGCATTGCTTTCTGTTCCAGCAGAAAGATCTCAGGGTTGATCTCAAGGTTCTGGAATAGAGCCTTGCATCATTGGGCTCCCTGCTCAGTGAGGAGCCTGCTTCTCCCTCTCTCTCTGCCACTCCCCCTGCTTGTGCTGTCTCTCTTTCTTTCAAATAAATAAATGGAATCTTTTTTAAAAAAATCAAACAAATTGGGGCACCTGGGTGGTTTAGGCCGTTGAGTGACTGCCTTGGGCTCAGGTCATGATCCCGGAGTTCCGGAATCAAGCCCGCATTAGGCTCCTTGTTCAGCAGGAAGCCTGCTTCTCCCTCTCTCACTCGCCCTGCTTGTGTTCCCTCTCTGGCTGTGTTTCTGTGAAATAAATAAATAAAATCTTAAAAAATAAAAACAAATCTAAAGCAGTTTGTTCAAAAAGATAAAAATTGAGGCATCTGAAAAAAAAATAATAAAGGCATCTGGCTGGCTCAAGTCCTACCTTACATATAAAGCTCAGTTTAAAAAAAAAAGAAAGGAAGGAAGTACTCATCACCAAAGCACATTCACACATACTCACACTGCACACGCAATGATGAGGGATGTCAAAGGGACAGAGGAATCAACTGAAAAATCTTCCAGAGGTCAAAGCTGGAACAATTTGAGCAACAAAATAAAGTAGTATTGGACTATAATCCAAATTATAAAATAAATACCTGTGAGTCCTCATATAAAAAAAGTGATTGAATAAATGCTTAAATGTACAAGAGACAGATCTCTACAGAAGAATTCTCAATAGTTTATGTAGATTTATACCCTCAAGGAAGGGGAACATAACTTCCTATTCCTTGGTGTGGTCTGCACATAGTGACTTCCTTACAAAGAGTACAGTTATAGAAAGATGAAGAGGGCTCAGTGGGTTAAAGCCTCTGCCTTAGGCTCAGGTCATGATCTCAGGGTCCTGGGCTCAGCTGCTCTCCACTCAGCAGGGAGCCTGCTTCCTCCTCTCTTCTCTCTGCCTACTTGTGACCTCTCTGTCAAATAAATAAATAAAATCTTCTAAAAAAAATACCTGCCCCCCAAAAAAACCCTGACCAATAATCCTAAAAATGTTGACACCAAAACTGCAAAGAAAGTCTGAAGAATTATCACTGCCTAGAGGATCCTCAGGCAACTAAATGTAATATGAGGTCCTAGATAGGATCCTGGAACAAAAAAAGGACATTGTGTGAAAAGTAAGAAAATCTAAATAAAGTATGGACTTTTGTTAATAATAGTATCTCGGTGGGACATCTGGCTGGCTCACTCTGTACACCATTGACTCTTAACTATCATTTAAGAGCCCCACGTTGGGCATGCAGCTGACTTAAAAAAAAAAGGCTAGGATGCCTGGGTGGTTGACTAAGTTAAGGGTCTGCCTTCAGCTCCGCTCATGATCCCAGGGTCCTGGGATGCAGGCCCGCATGGAGCTTTCTGCTCGGCAGGAACCCTGCTTCCTCCTCTCTCTCTGCCTGCCTCTGCCTGCTAGTGATCTCTCTCTCTGTCAAATAAATAAAATCTTTTTTTTAAAAAAAAAGGATAAAAAATAGGAGTGCCTGGGTGGCTCAGTCATTAAGCATCTGCCTTCAGCTCATGTCAAGGAACAAGCCAGTTCTGCATCAGGCTCCCTGCTGGGAGGGGGTGGCAGGAAGCCTGCTTCTCCTCTCCCACTCCCTCTGCTTGTGTTCTCTCTCTCTGTCTCTCTCTGTCAAATAAATAAATAAAACCTTTTTCAAAAAGATAAAAAAATAATAGTATATCAATATCGGTGCCTTATTTTTACCAAAGGTATGATACTTATGTAATATGTTAAGAAGGGAAACTGTGTATACAAGAACTCTCTGTATTATTTTTGCAATTTTTCTGTAACTAAAATTATTCTAAAATTCAGGTTTATTCTAAAATTTGAAAAAGTTCCATGACAGAACAATGAGAACTGAACAGAACATCATCAGAGATCATTAATAAAATAAAAAAATTCTATGAACCTTATGCCAATACACTGAATATTTAGATACAACTTACAAACTCCTAGAAAAACATAATTTTTCTAAAATGACTCAGAAGCAATTTAAAACTAAATAGTTCCAGGGCACCTCGGTGGCTCAGTCAGTGAAACGTCTGTCTTCGGCTTGGGTTGTGATCTTGGAGTCTTGGGATAGAGTCCTACATTGGGCTCACTGCTTAGCAGGGGAGTCTGCTTTTCCCTCTCACTCTCCTTCTGTGCTCTCCCTCTCACTCTCTCTCAAATAAATAAATAAATAAATTCTTTAAAACTGAATAGTTCTATAATTATTAAATAACGTGCATTAGGAATAATAGTAATCTTCTTACACTTAAAGCTGCAAGTGCAAAGAACTTCCCTGGTAGTTCTACCAACTATTTAAGAAAACATTAATTCCAGCAGTACACAAACTATTATTCCCAACAATGGAATGAGTCTAACACCCTGTTAACACTTTTTTTGTTAACACTCTTGATAAGAATTGTATAAGAGAGGAAAATTACATGTGCATCTCATTCAAAAGTATACAAGTAAAAGTCCTCACAAAATATCAGCCACACACAAAAGGATGATACATCATTAGGTTGTGGAGGTAATTCACAATGCCGGTTTTGTTTCACTTTAAAATTTTACTTCATGTGATGTGCCAGATTATTATATTTAAAAAGGAAAATCACATGATTGTTAAAATAGGTGGAATTATCAAATTAATAATTGATAAAATTAATAACTCATTCATAATTAAAACACTTGGCTAATTTCATATAAGAACTTCCTTTAATTGAAAACTGACAGCTACAAAACGTACTTACCATGACACGCTGAGCAATTTCCATTGACATCTGGAACAACCCAAAGATGTCCACTACCACCACTTCAATTTAACATTTCTATTGAGGTCCTAGCCAGCATGGTAAGTTTTATTCATTAGAAAGAAGGGAAAAGGTGACATTTTACATATATTACACAATTATGCACATAAAATACATCATATTGAAATAAATTATCAGAATAAGTAAGTTTAGCAAGTTTTCCAAAAGAACAACATAAGAGGGGCGCCTGGGTGGCTCAGTTGGTTAAGCGACTGCCTTCAGCTCAGGTCATGATCCTGGAGACCCGGGATCGAGCGCCACATGGGGCTCCCTGCTTGGCGGGAAACCTGCTTCTCCCTCTCTCAGTCCCCCTGCCTATGTTCCCTCTCTGGCTGTGTTTCTCTCTGTCAGATAAATAAAATCTTAAAAAAAATAGAACAACATAAGAGAAAGGAATTTTTATGTACCATCAGCAAATAAAGAATAATATTCAAACAGATAACAGCTATGGGGCCATAAAAATATCAATTATCAGGGTGCCTGGCTGGCTCAGTTGATGGAGCACGTGACTCTTGCTCTCAGGGTCGTGAGTTCAAGCCCCAAGATGGACATAGAACTTACATTTAAAAAAATGTATATGTAATAATAAATATATTAATCAAATATATATATCAAATGGTATATATCTATCTCTCTATATATATCATTTAGCTAAAATTGAACATAACAAAATGTCGAGAGCCGGCCCTGGCAACGGTCTGTCAGGGTTCCCTGAAGGTGGCAACGGAGTCAGCGATACAAAAATGAGAGAGCCCCGATGGTTCTTTTCCGATCACCTGCCAGGCATCTCCGCCTTGCTGGCTCTCAGTGTCTTTATTTATAGGCAATAAGTTAAAGATTCTCATGAAGGAAAATTTTTCTTACAGAGAGTGATTTTTGATTACACAGTGTCTTTGTTAGAGAAACCTAGTGCTTTGATCAGTGAAACACGTTTGTGCAGGGGCACCTATCTACAGTTCAGAGTTAACTCCCTAAACCAAACCAAGGACATGTTGTTCAGTAAGGTTTTTTACAGTTTCTTACATTTGGTGCCTAGACGATAAAGGGTAGACTAATGATATGGTGTATTTTAAGCAGGTCTTACAAACAAGAAAGCAATTGAAAGGCTTACATGAGTTATGTACAAAGTTTTAGCTACATTATTAATATAATGACCAAAAGTTAGTCTGCTTGGCATCAAGGAGAAAGAGAACTTATTTTGCAAGGCTAAAGGCACTTGTTCAAGCCTGTTTTCCATGACTGGGTACAGAACTCTTTATTTATGGATCCTTTGTGTGCATGGCAATGTCCTTGTTAGTATAGTTGTATTTCTAATATTAAGCCCTTTATTTAACCATTTAAGGGCCCTGACAATCTCCTCCACAGAGCTGTGGGATATCTAAGATTAAGCTATTTTTAATGATGATAAGTAGAAACAAAGCATTTTGCTATACACCAGACATGGTTTTTAAATGACAAGCATTCCGTACAAAGAATGGCAAACAAGCAGGGTAGAGAAACCGCTGCCCCACGCAAACTCCTCGCACTTTGTGGGAGGGTCGGGGTTCCGGGCCTTGCAGAGGGCAATCACCTAACTGACCATGCAGGTGGCTCGTGGCATGGTGGGAGGGGTGGATCACGCATCGTCCCCGACAACAAAACATGTGAAGATCTCTGTGCAGAATACACCATTGAGAGAAATTAAAGAAGACCTAAATCAATGTTCGATATACCATATTTATGGTTTGGAAAACTTAATATTTCTAAAATGTCAATTACCCTTAAGTTGATCTATGAATTCAGTGAAAACCTAAGCAATGGATCTTTTTGTGACAATTGAGAAAATGATTCTAAAATATATATACAATGAAGAAGTTTAAGAATATATGTGAGGTCCGGAGCTGTCGACCAAGAAAGAATTCTTGAGCTATCTTTGGTGCAAAATGGTGGTTTATTAAAGCACAGGGACAGGACCCATGGGCAGCAAGAGCTGCTGCACTGGGGTTTTGAGAGGTGGCTGATTATATACTATGGGATTAAGGGAGTAAGGAAAAGGGAGGGTTTGAAAGAACTTTCATGTATTAAAGAAAACACACAGGATACCGGAGGCTTTGCTATTTGTCAAGTTAAGGTTGCTTTTTCTTTTAGTTTTCCTGCTCTCAATGTCCTTCTCAATGAGCTTTAGGTTTACAAGAAATTTAACTTTATTTACATTTCCCCCTGCCTCAGCCTTCCTCAATTTTATGGAGGGGAAGATGATGTTAGGGTTTCAGAAACTGAGTTAAGGGTCTTCCGCTATTGACAAGAAAGCTTCTTCCTTGTAAATTACTAGGACATTTGTAAACTGAGGGAGACTCAGGTCTTGCAGGATTGTGATCTCTACAAGTTAACTATTTCTTTTTCCTTTAGGGCAACCAGGAGTGCGCCCGAGGAATGTCCCATATGGCACAAAGGGGGCGGGCGCATAGGGTGCCAGCTTCCGCTTTGTCCTCAGCTCACCTTCTGCTCTCTCATCAGACACACAAAGTAGCAAAAATGACTGAGGCACTTTTGAAAAAGAAGACTAAACTGTAAGGACTTGAATGACCAGATGTCAAAAATAATTATAAAATTATATTAAGGCCATGCGATATTGGTGTAGGGATAGTAAAATGGACAGCACAGAAAAGAGAAGGTAGAAATAGAATATAAAGGTTCAGGTCACCAATTTCCAATGTGCGTGGAGAGGGGGTTCCCATACCAACAAGCAATTCTTAAGACTCCAGCTGGGAGTCCTACAATTAAATCCAACTCTACCAACTCAGAGAGAGCGTCAGACCGTCAGGGAGTAAGGGTTCAGTCCTACACCCACTTCACAGAACTTAGAGAAACATTTTCCTTACCAGATCAGTGGTTGATTATAAGAGGATGTAACTCAGGAAGAGCCAAATGGAAAAGTAAGGGCGAGGTCTGGAGAAAAAGCAAACAGCTTCCTTGCCCTCTCCAGGCCACCACTCTCCCTAAACCTTCTGTTCACCAACAGGAAGCTCTCCCAAACTCCCAAACCCCTCCTTAAGGAGGCATCGAAACTGAGACAGGATTAAGCCATTGGCTGATTGAACCTCTCCGCTCCCCTTCCTGGATTCAGGGGTTGGGCTGAAAATTCCTACCCTCTACTCTCAGCTGTTTCCTCGGGCAACCAGCCTCCCTCTTTAGGTTACCCTGGGCCTTTTAAAAATTGATTTATTAACATAACAAGATACCTTAATGGTTCTCCGCATTTAGGAAATTCCTAGGGTATTAGGAGCTCTTTACCAGAGATGGGAGGGCAATCAAATATATGCATTGTAAATCCCAATATCACGTGGAGCTTTGCATCAGTGGATATTTTATTTATGACAAAAGTGGCACTGCGGGCGGGGAAGATAATTTTTTTTCTAAAGGTGCTGAGACACTTAGTATCCATGGGGAAAAAATGAAAAAAAATTTAATTTAACCCTGACTTCTTCACACACATCCAGGCATACCTCAGAGATATTGTGGATTCAGTCCCAGATTACCATGATAAAGCAAATACCACAATGAAGTGGGTCAAGCGAATTTTTTGGTTTCCCGGGGCGCCTGGGTGGCTCAGTGGGTTAAAGCCTCTGCCTTTGGCTCAGGTCATGATCTCAGGTCATGATCTCAGGGTCCTGGGATCAAGGCCCACATCGGGCTCTCTGCTCAGCGGGGAGCCTGCTTCCTCCTCTCTCTCTCTGCCTGCATCTTTGCCTACCTGTGATCTCTCTGTCAAATAAATAAATAAAATCTTAAAAAAAAAAGATAAACCTGGAATTAAAAAAAAAAGAAAAGAAATTTATGTTTGTGGGCACCAGGCTGGCTCAGTCCGAAGTGCGTTCTACTCTTGATCTTAGGTTCGCGAGTTCAAGCCCCACATCGGGTGTAGACATGATGTAAATATAAATAAACTTTAAAAAAGCTATATTTACACTACACTGTAAATATAGTGTATATTTACACTATACTGTAGTATAATGTAGTATATTATATAACTATATTATATATATTATATAACATAGTTATAATAAATATGTTATATAATATACTACATTATACTTTAGGGACACCTGGGTGGCTCAGTTGGTTAAGCGACTGCCTTCGGCTCAGGTCATGATCCTGGAGACCCGGGATCGAGTCCCACATCGGGTTCCCTGCTCGGCGGGAAACCTGCTTCTCCCTCTCTCACTCCCCCTGCTTGTGTTCCCTCTCGCGCTGTGTTTCTCTCTGTCAAATAAATAAAATCTTTAAAAATATATATATACTACATTATACTTTATATATATACTACACTATACTCTGTCTAATATAGAAATATATTATAGTTATGTAATATACTATATTATACTTTGTCTAAAAAAATTACATACCTTAATTTAAAAATATTCAATTACTAAAAAAAATGCTGGGGGGGCCTGGCTGGTGCAGTTGGTAGAACATGTAACTCTTGATCTCAGGGTTGTAGATTTGAGCCCCATGTTGGGTGTACAGAATACTTAAAAAAAATTTTTAGGGGCGCCTAGGTGGCTCAGTTAGGCATCCAACTCTTGATTTCAGTTCAGGTCATGATCCCAGGGTCCTGGATTGTACACCGGCTCCTTGTTCAGCTGGGAGTCTGCCTCTCCCTCTCCCTTTGCCCCTCCTCCCTGCTCCTGGGCTTGCTCATGCATTCTCTCTCTCTCCCTCTCTCCAGCATGCTGTCTTTCAAATAAATAAAACCTAACAAAATGCAATTATCTTTCAAGTGCAATAAAGCAGAGCACAATAAAACAAGGTATACTTGTACATCAACACACATAGTTTCTCCTCATTATTTATAGGTTTTGTATTTGCGAGTTCATCTGCTGACTAAAATGTATTTATAATCCCAAAATCAATACTTGTAGTACTTTGTGGACATTCATGATCATGGGAAGAGCAGTGTATTTGAGTCACTCAATACATATACCGCCAGGTGATGTTGAAAATGGTAATGCCCTGCCTTCTTGCCTCAGCTCTCATACCATAAACAAGAGGTCTTTTCAAGGTCTGTTGAGTGCCACATTTTAAAAAAATTTTTGCTTGTTGATGGTGATTTTGCTTTTTAATGCATCTTCCAGCTGCGTTGAAGTGTTGTCTCGTGTTCCTGAGAAGGCTATGATGTCTATCCTAGAGAAAATACGAGTCTTAATAAGCTTTGTTCAGGCATGAGTGCTGTTGGTCATGAGTTCAAGGTTAATGAAACAATATGGTATGTCTAAAAGTAAGAGCAACAGTGAGAGGCAAACGAGTGTTTGTTGGAATCAAAGAACTACAATTTGGGGGGGCGCCTGGGTGGCTCAGTTGGTTAAGCAACTGCCTTCAGCTCAGGTCATGATCCCAGAGACCCGGGATTGAGTCCCACATCAGGCTCCCTGCTCAGCAGGAAGCCTGCTTTTCCCTCTCTCACTCCCCCTGCTTGTGTTCCCTCTCTGGCTGTGTTTCTCTCTGTCAAATAAATAAATAAAATCTTAAAAAAAAAGAACTACAATTTGGTGAGCACAGATTCCAGCACAGCAGAGAGAAAAGTATCCCACCTGTGGGGTAGAAATAAGAGGTTTTAATGAAGAAGAGAAAGGAGGGAGGCCATTACATGACTTGGATAGAAGACAAAAAAATATATTGTCATTGGCACTAACAGGCTAAACTACTGGTGATGTTATGGAACCTGGACTGGATCCTGGCAGAAGAACCAAGCAGCACTCGTAGACCTTGGAGGAATGGAGGTTTATTTAACACCAGCAAGCTCAGAAGAGACTGTCCTCTGAAGGCCTGAGCCCCAAGGACAAGCAGGGAGGGTAATTTTGGCATGTGCAGGAAACAGGGTAGGGAGGAAGAACCCAGAAGTGCTTAAGACAAGGACTGGAATTTCTTTGCTGGTTTGGTTGATCATCCTTGAGTAAAGTTTTACCCTTATCAGTGACACCCTGATCAACTATTCTGTCCTCCGAAAGTCCATAAGCAGACTTCAGAAACCACTGCTGCTTTTGGCCCAGCCAACAGTCTTTTTGCCTAGTTCAAGAGTTCATTGGCCATTTGTTTTAGAAATGAAAATGGAGGGGCACCTGGGTGGCTCAGTTGGTTAAGCGACTGCCTTCGGCTCAGGTCATGATCCTGGAGACCCGGGATCGAGCCCCATATCGGGTCCCTGCTCAGCAGGAAGCCTGCTTCTCCCTCTCTCACTCCCTCTGCTTGTGTTCCCTCTCTGGCCGTATTTCTCTCTGTCAAATAAATAAAATCTTAAAAAAAGAAAGAAAGAAAGAAAGAAAGAAAGGAAGAAAGGAAGAAAGAAAGAAAGAAAGAAGAAAATGGACCTTTTCTCAAAATGACATCTCTCATGTCCAGAAGTTTTATATAGTTCCACAGGTATATTCAGAAACAGGAAGAGGAAATTCGTCAATCTTTCCATGACACAGCTCTGGAAAGTGCTAACGTAACAGCTACAGTGTGTGATGAAGCTATGGAAGAAATGGAAAAGTGGCTAAATTTGTGGTTTGATGAGATGATAACAAGTTAATGAAAACATAGAGGACAGCTGTGAGACTGGAACACCAAAGAAGTTTACACTCACATTGCCCAGGGTCAGGAAAATGTGAAACTCTTCTTGACTAAAGCTGGTTGGCTGGCTCACATGTTTCAAAAGGCAGGATGGCATGAAAAATGCTAGACTTGTAGGTGAGGCAGATGGGGAGGTTACAGAAGAATTTTAAAAGTATGTCAAGAGTTATACAGGAAAAGGTAATGGGAAGAGAAGATTGCCAATACTGATGAGTCTGGCTGGTTTACAAGGACATTGGCAAATGAACCTATATAACACAAATGGTGTTTCAGTTAATGAAAATGTGACCAGCAACTCACAGGAACTTAATCCTGTATTTTTCCTAAGAGCATAGTTCAGCATCGGCTAATTCAATGTTCATGATGGTAGCTATAACATAAATACCATGAATAATGAAAATCAAAATATTGAGAAACAAACCAGTAAGAAAAAGACAACACCTTTATAGAACAATGGAATGATTTGCAGTTCCTTCAGAACAAAGGAATTCTGCATATCCAACCATTATGAAATGGAGCTCAACCTTATTATTAATCAGAAAAATATAAATCAAAACCATAATATGAGATCATTACCCACATTCCAGATTGGCAAATTTGTACAATCTGATAATATCCTGTGGTGAAGAGGATATAACTCTAATACTCTGTTTGTGGGAGTACAAAATTAACATAGCCACTTTGGAAAATGGTTGAGAATTATGTAGTAAAACTGAAGACATAGATAATCTCTAGCCCAGGAATTTTACTCTTGGGCAAATACCATAGAAAAACATATGTATATATGCACCAGAAAATTGAAAGTAGGCTCCACTCACAACCCTGAGATCAAGACCTGAGCTGAGATCAAGAGTCTGATGCTTCACTAACTGAGCTACTCAGGCATCCCACCCCTGCTCTGTTTTTGAGTTTTTAGAGAGAGCATGCACAAGGGGGTGAGGGTGGGAAGGAGCAGAAGGAAAGAGAGAGAGAATCCCAATCAGGCTCGACACCCAGTGTGGATCCCAGTGCGTGATCCCATGACCCTGCGATCATAACCTAAGCTGAAATCAATAGTTAAGATGCTCAGTCACCTGAGCCACCCGTGCCTCACCCCTGATATATTTTTAAAAGCATAAAATTTTCATTTTCTTAGCTTAAGTTTCCATTTAAAGTATTTTAAGTGTATTTGCCTATTAAAATCCACACAAAACTAAAGCAACATTCCCCTACTGCCGTTATGTTAATGAGCATGCCATTTAAGTAACATTTTTGTCGCCTATTTAGTGGTAATGAATGAACTCCATTAATGAGACGTACATTAGCACATAGCAGAATACCCGAATAGCAGTAGCTCCGGTAGACGTTATCTCCTCTCACAACAACAAAAATCCCCAAAATGAGCAGTTGCAGACATTGTTTCAGGTGCTCAACCATGAATGAAGAGATTCAAGCTTTTTCTACCTTTCCATTTTACCAGCATTACCTGCGATTGCAAGACGGCTCCTGTAGTCCCAGGCATGACACCTGTGTGTTACAGGCGGAAGAGGTAAGTAGGGGCACCTGAGTGGCCCAGTCGTTAGACTTGTGATTCCAGCTCAGGTCATGATCTCATGAGCCCTGATATCTAGCACTGAGCCCCCCACTCAGTGGGGAGTCTGCATCAGGTTCTCTCCCTCTACCCCTACCCCCCACTCTCACCTGCTTGTGCTTTCTCTCCCTAAAATAAATACATCTTAAAATAAAGGGGGGGAGGATAAGGAAAGAGGCTGCATTTGTCTTTTCATCAGTCATCAAGATTATTTCTCAGAACACTACTTAGCTTTCCCTTTCTTTCATCTTTCTAGCTAGAAGTATTTCACAAGGTCAGCCTCACTTGCGGGGCAGACTAGAAAACCAAGAATTTGTCACTCCAATCTTTGGAGTGGAAGGATGCAAAAGAGAAAGGGTTAAGTAATGACCATTATATAAGCCAATATAGTGCTGGGTACACTCACCTTACCTACCCCACTGGGTTGTTATGAATGTAGCCTTGAAAAATAGATGGCCAGTTATTTTACTAGCAAAATGAATGTATTCAGGAATAGCAGAGGAATTGCAATTTGAGACATGGAAATTATGACAAAACATAAGAAAGTCCAGGGATGCCTGGGTGACTCAGTCGTTAAGCGTCTGCCTTCAACTAAGGTTATGATCCTAGAGTTCCAGGACCAAGTCCCGCATTGGACTCCCTGCTTGGCGGGAAGCCTGCTTCTCCCACTCTCTCTCCCCTGCTTGTGTTCCCTCTCTAGTTGTGTTTTTCTCTGTCAAATAAATTTTAAAAAATTAAAAAACAAAAACATAAGAAAGTCCAAGAGACAAAGGAAAGGTCAGCTTTTATTAGGTTTTAGGTGGAAATTTGGGAGATTTGTTTTGAACAAAAGTTCATTGGAGAAAAATAAGAGTTTGAAGTTGTGGCAGCTTCTCATCGGCTACAAGCCATGGTTAGCTCATCATTGCTAGGGCACGGAGTGATCTTCCTTCTTCTTAAAAGCAAGAGATAAAATTCCTAAGTGAAAAATGTCCTTCCTTGTCAAGATAATTCTTATCTCCCGTTCGCGGGTTCTGCAGACTGTAAGAAGTGGTACGTGCATGAGAGCTGCCCCTTTAGGGCTTCCCGACTCTATTTAAATGTGGTTCCCTTTATGTTCTTGTGAGGATCAACTGTGAGGCTAGATTTGAACATCTCTAAAACTTACCAAATGCTAAACAAGTATCAGAGATTATTATGCTCTTTCTTTTGGAACTAACTGAACTCAAATTATGATTCAATTACTGAGAAAAAGATCTTTTATGCAAATATTAAAATATTATACTAGATGATGTAAATCTACCTATTTTTTTTATCTATTTTCAACATCAGCTAGCAACTGCTAGCTTGAGACTTTGCTCAGGATAGAATATCTCAACTCAATGAACCAATGTGAAAAATCCTTTTCTTTTCTAGGAGATGAATCTGGAAAGCTTGTCATATTATTTATCTCTGACTAAAGTTTCTACTGTGGATAGATAGAAGGCAAAAAGAAAATATTCCCTATAGAAATAGGCAAGGGAAAACTAGTATTGATTTTTGCAAAATAAATTCAGAGTAACTCTCACAGGCTTTGGGTGTATCTAGGTCACTGGGAAAAAAAAGGTTATAACATTTTGCTGACAGATAGGAGAAATATAGTTATTTCTTACACACAGTTATTAAATGGATTTAGAGCCTTTTTATTTTATACGAAGATTATTTCAACCAAGTAGAAACTACATAATATATGAACACAATGCAGAAAAATAAATTTGACAACACTATGCATTTAGTCAGTTTTCCACAAGAAACTCATAGTTAAATTAACTTCAAAATCCCAAATAAAATCACTTATCAAAAATTCAAATCATTTAAAAGTGGCAGCTATTTCACAAATGATTATGTGGCCCCAGCAGAGCATAGTGAGTCAATGGTTATTTCTCTATTTGAACTTGAAATCATTCGCCATAGCAGAGGGGCATTCTAGGAACTATCAAAGTTGCTAGCCTTAATTTTTGACCAAAGTCATGATTTAGCAATCTCAACATACGAATCCAATGTACTAGAAAGGAAAATATCTTAATTCAGATTAAACAATAAAGGTAGCAATAACATCTTAGACTACTCGATTAGTCAATAAAGTTATATTCTGTGCCAGGCTCTATGCTAGGACTGGGGACACAATGGTGAACCAAAAGATATAATATTTGCCATGTCTTTTTACGGTACATACAGTCAAAAGTAAAAGACAACTTTTATTGATTTATTTTTAAGAATTTATTTATTTATTTTTAAAGAGAGAGAGCAAAGGAGTAGGGGAAGTGGCACAGGGAGAGGGAGAGAGACGATCTTCAAGCAGACTCCCCACTGAGCATGGAGCCTGACTCAGGGGTCGAACACAGGACCCAGAGATCATGACCTGAGACAGAGGCAGATGTTTAACCAACTGAGCCACGCAGATTCCCCTAAAGGCAACTTTTTAAAA
Source organism: Spilogale gracilis (assembly GCA_004023965.1). Taxonomy (NCBI): domain Eukaryota; kingdom Metazoa; phylum Chordata; class Mammalia; order Carnivora; family Mephitidae; genus Spilogale; species Spilogale gracilis. The sequence continues at coordinate 29,655 of PITA01015165.1, read as the reverse complement.
AAATATTTTGTTTATTTAACTGTCAGAGAGAAACACAGCCAGAGAGGGAACCCAAGCAGGGGGAGTGAGAGAGGAAGAAGCAGGCTTAATGACTGAGCCACCCAGGCACCCCTAAAGGCAACTTTTAAACACATACTTAAATAAGATCATCCTTAAATGCTTAATATAATACTTGGCATATAGCAATTATTCAACAAATGTCAGCTACTACTACTATTACTGATACAAAAATAAATAAATACATAGTTAAATAAATTTTAAAAATAAATAAATACAAAGTTCCATGCAAGCATAAAGCTGAAGGACTAAATCAATTTCGGAGAAGTCAGAAAATGCTTCCTAAAAGGTCTGATATTTAAAACAAGTTCTGAAGTGTAAGTAGTCATTAACTCAGCAAAAAGGAGACATATGCCTTATTAGTTTCTAAAATGAACCCCATATGCAGTTGCTCTATTCACTGATCGCTAAAAATACCTTACAATTATAAGCTAATAACTTTTTTCAAGTCAATATCTGTTATTAAAGGGTACTCTCCTTCCAGTTTTCCACCAATTACAATATTATTTCTTTTTCAAGCTTAAATCTGTCAAATTACTCTGAAAAATTCTTCCCTCTTCCAAAACTGACATTTGGTCTTAACCATTTATTATTTAGGAGCTAAGATATCTAGAGTGTGCCAACAGACGTAGTACAATATTAGATAAGTCTTAGGTATGTGCAGTTGGACCCCAGAAGAAAGGCAGAAGATGATAGAAAAAAAATATTTGAAGAAACAATGGGCAAAAATTTTCCCAAATTAGTTACAGCAAACAAGGGATGTGAGAAACTCAGAGAATAAACACACAAGAAACCTAAACACACACTGGTATATCATATTTAAAGTGCTGACAAAGCAACTTCCTATTTCAGCTCCAGTATGTAAAGATCTTGGAAATCATCACTCCTCCACATGCAAGAAAAGAACTGGAGAAACTAGGTGTTCACGACTTTTCTTGGAACCATCAGAGAACAGAAGTTGAGGGTCAAACTCTATCCCAAATTCTGGACAGAAAGGTAAATCCAGAGAACAACAGAGATCATTTCCCTGGGATCAGAAGCCAATAGAGACATAAACTGGTAAAAAAAAACTTAAATAGTAATTTCAAGAAATTATTGGAGGCAATGTGTAGATGAAGGTGAGAGTGAGAAACTCTTGCAGGCTGCAGTCATAAGGAAGCCTCCACACTCGTGAATTTGACCTCCAGGTAGCTCATCATGTCCTCATGTTAAAGAGCCAAAAAAAAAATCCCTTATGATTCTGGTAGAAGGTGAGGGAAGTAACCAAAACCCAGCTCTATGTGGCCGGAGGTGATCTCTGAAAATGGTTCACTATTCACTTGACCCAGAGAACCCTACAGAATTACAGAAATCAAGAGGTTCAAATCTTTGTGTTCACTTTAAGAACACACATGAAACTGCCCAGACCATCAAGAGTATGCAGATCCGAAAGGCCACCAACTATCCGAAGGATGTCTCTTTGCAGAAGCAATGTGTGCCATTCTTTCACTACAATGGTGGAGTTGGTAGATGTCCCCAGGCCAAACAGTGAGGCTGGACACAGGGTTAGTGGCCCAGAAAGAGTGCAGACTCTGTATTTCACATCCTTAAAAATGCAGAGTCATGCTGAACTTCAGGGTTTAAATGTAGATTGTCGGATGATTAAGCACACCTAGATGGACAAAGTGCCCAAGATGCTATGTAGAATTTACAGGACTCATGGTCGGATTTACCCACACATGAACGCTCTCTGCCACACTGACATGATCCTTACAGAAAAAAAGCAGATTGTTCCTAAACTAGAAGAAGAAGTTGCACAGAAGGAAAAGATATTCCAGAAGAAAATGAAGAAACAAAAACTTACAGCCCAGGAATAAATTCTGCATAAAATAAATGCAAATAAAAGGTTTTTTTATAAAAGCAAGTATAGGGAGAAATATATAGCATGCTAGCATTAAGAAAAAGGAAGCTGCAGTAACTATATCAATTTTAGATTAGACAAAGCTGACTTTGAAACAAGAAAAAGTATCATGGGTAAAGATAGTCAATACATAATCGTAAAAGGTTAATTTTCCAGGGAGACACAGAAATACTTCATGTGTGTGTATCTTAACAGAGCATCAAAGTATAGGAATCAAAAGCTGATAGAACTGAAATGAAAAATAGCTTTCAGTAAGAATATAGTTGACTTGACATTTATAAAATGCTCTACCCAGCAACTGCAAAATACGTATTCTTCCCAAGCTCGCACAGAGCGTTCACCAAGACAGATCACATCCTGGACGATAAAACACACTTTAACATATTTAATAGAAATTACACTAATTATATTCTCAGATAGTAGAATTAAACTAGAATAACAGAATGGCACTTGGAAAAGCTCCAAATAATTGGAAGTTGAACAACACATTACTAAATAAAATATAGGCGAAAGAAAAAAATCTCAAGAGAAATTTTAAAATATTTTGAACCAAATGAACATGAAAATACAACCTATCACAATTTGTGAGATACAGTGAAAGCAGTGCTTAGAAGGATGTTTATATCATTGAATGCATATATTAGAAAAGAAAGTCCTATAATATTTTTTTAAAAAGATTTTATCTACTTATTTGGAAGAGAGAGAAAGCACCAGTGGTGAAAGGGGCAGAGGGAAAGGGACAAGCAGACTCCCTGCTGAGCATGGAGCCTGACATGGGGCTTGATCCCAGGATCCTGAGATGACCTGAGCCAAAGTCAGATGCTTAACCAACTGAGCCACCCAAGAACCCCAAAAAGATCTATGAACTTTAACTAGGCACTTCGTACTATAGGAAGCTAAGGAAAGAAGAACAATTAATATTTAAAACAAGGGTAAGAAAGAAAATGATAAAAAATAGAATAAAAATCAATAAATCAAAGACAACTAAATAATAGAGAAAAATCAAAGAAACCAAGAACAGGTTCTTTGAAAAGTTCAATAAAATTGATAAATATATTCCATGTTAGCCAAGAAGAAAAAGACAGGATACAAAATACTAACACCAGAAATGAAAGAGGAGTCATCACTCTTGATCTCAATTAACATATATAGAACTTTCAATTATGATGGTGGGGAGTCTGCCTTGGTTTAAATTTTATAATGCTTTGAACACAAAAAATGAGGAGAACAGAAAGGTGAAGGTAACAGTTACCTTTTATAGTAGTACTAATCAACTGGAAAAAATGGGTAAAATAACCCACTGAAAATAGAAACAAGCAACAAAGAATATTAATTAGAAAAGCTCAAGGAAAGTACTGTATAAAATACAAAAATTTACATTGAAATTAATAACCTATTTAACAAACATGTATTGCATATTTACTATATGTCTGACACTATTAGAATTGCTTGGGTTATAACAGAGAATAAAACATTCAGACATCTCTACCCCCATGGACTTTACATTATATTGAAGAAGAGAGGTAATAAATTACAAACATAAATAGTAAGAAAATTAAGTAATATATTAGAATTTGATGACTGTTGGGAGACCTGGGTGTCTCAGTTGGTTAAGTGTCTGCCTCTGGCTCAGGTCATGATCCCAGGGTACTGGGATTGAGTCCCCATTCAGGCTCCTTGATCAGTAGGGAGCCTGCTTCTCCCTCTACCTGCCACTCCCCCTGCTTGTACATTCTCTCTCTCTCTCTCTGACAAATAAATAAAAGCTTAAAGAAAGAATTTGATGACTTGTGGAAAATGAAAAAATAGAGGGAGAAAAATAATACAGATATGACTACATAGTATATCAGGTGGTCAGGGTTGACCTCATTGTGAGGCTGAGATTTCAGCAAAAACTAGGTCTTAGGGATAAAGTAATACAGATATCTGGGGGATGATGTTTCACAGTGGAGGAAATACGGCACAGGTCCTTACAATGAGAGCCTTCTAGGTCAATTAAGTTCAATGCAGCTCAAGATGGGTAAATTAAAATAGAGATTAGGTCAAACAGATAACAGAGGATCAGATCAAATAGGTCTTCCTAGACCTTGTGGGATTTGATTTTCCATGGAATGAAAAGAAAAGTAATCAAAGAGTTTTGGGGAAGAGCATTAATACAATATAGTTTTAAAGGGATTATCATGGCTAGTGTGATGATTATAGACTATATAGAGCCAAAGGTAAGATACAGGGGGAGTCTTGTTAGGAGGCAATTTCCAATATTTTGGCCTGAGCAGCTTAAAGGATGCAGCTGCTGGGGTGCCTGGTTGGCTGAGTCAGTAGACCATGCAACTTTTGATCTCAGGGTTGTGAGTTCAAGCCCCATGTTGGGGTAGAGATTAGTTTTTTAAAAAATCTTTAAAAAATAAAAGGATAGAGTTGCTAACAATTGAGATGGAGTAAGCTTTAGGTGGAGCAGACTCAGGAGGGATATATCAGGAATTCAATCTGCAACATACCAAATTTAAGAAGCCTATTAGACATCCAAGTGGAGATATAGCGTAGGCAGTTGGTATACTAATTTAAAGATGGAGAAAGTAGTCCAGCCAAGATATATGCTTGGGAGTTGTCAGCCTATAGATGGCATTTTACAGTCTTACATCTAGATAAGATAATCAAAAAAGAGAAAGAAGAGGAAAGCCTTAGTATGCTCAAGATTCAGCAGTCAAAGAGAAGAGGGAGAACTGACAAGGGAGACTTAGAAGGAAAACCAATAAGGTAGGAGGAAAACTAAGGGAGTAGAATGAAAAGCCCAAAGATTGAATCCATGAGCACATTTAACACTCTTGGGAAAACCCAGCACTGTTAAAGTGTTCATTTTTTCCCCCAAGTGCATTACAGTTCTAAGGCAAGAAAATCAGGAAAGACTAAAAATGCCAAATTTTACCCCAAAACTTTTTATTTTGAAAAGTCGCAAAAAATACTCCAGTGAATACCTGTATAACTTCACTCACCAATTGTTAATGGCATACTTGATTTTGTATCTTTTTGCTGACCTGCTTGAAAATAAATTACACACATCTTGACACATTGCTCTTAAATACTTCAGCCTGTACTTCCTAATAATAAAGCTATTTTCCTATTTACTGAAGAAAGTCACCATAAATTCAATATCATCTAATATATAGTTTATATTCGTATTTTTTCAGTTGTCTCCAGAATTTTCATTTCTACCTATTTGATTTTTCAATCCAAGATTGAATCAAGGGTCATATTTAGCATTTAGTCTCTTAATCTAGACTAGTATACCTGACTTTAATTTTTTTTTCTGATACTGAAAATTTTGAAGAACCTGTGTCTGTTGTCCTCTGAATGTTGCATTTTCTGGATTTGTCTGTTTCCACATTAGTAGATTCAGGTTAAACATTCTGACAAAGACTTTATATGAGTGATTTTCTTATGTCACATCAGGGGGACACATAATGTCAAATGTCCCATTTTAGTGGTAATAGTTTTGAATATTGGTTTAAAATAGTGACTGCCAATTCTCTCCATTTTAATGGTACTTCTGTTTCTTTGTAATTAATAATATTTGGGGTGATATTCAAGACTACGTGAATATTGTGTTACTCAGTAACCTTTCAGCCCACTTGGAGATACTTGATTGAATGAGTTACTACACTGGAAATTGCACACTGGTGATTTTAAAATTCTATTGTCATTTCTTATACATTTATTAGTTGGCATAGGTACAAAGGAGACTTTTCTTCTTGTCCCCATTCTCTCACATTTTTTTAGGTATCATGATGGACTCGTGTTTTCTTTTGATCCATATATTATAATCTATTGCCATAATTATTCTTTTTGAAGTCAGTAGAATATAATGAGCATATGACAATGCAGTGTTAGAGCTCACACAAAAAATAAAGTGTCACCACTTTAAACTGAGATAAATTCCAAAACAAATAATGAGGGCATTTTCAAGAACAGTCACTAAAAGATCAAAGTTCTATTTAGCATGAGATAATCAAAAAACAAAATATGTGGCTTGGAGTCTTGGGAGAGAAGTTGACATTTGAAGCAAAAATTAAGGTAGAAATGCAACTTACACCACAAATACATAAAAAATTCATGTAAGGAAATATACATAAGATTTTTAAGATCAGTGTAATTTGCTGAATATGGGGTGCCCGGCTGGCTCAATTGGGTGTAGAGATTACTTTAAAAAAATAATTTGCAGAATACACACACAATGATCCTATTAGAAGTAGAGAATCAACAATAACATTTCTGTGTACTTAAATGAGAATAAATTACATTCCTGTGTGTATGAATTTACACTACTGTGCACTAATTTATTTGTTTGAGAATGGAGAAAGATGTTCAAGGATATGTAGCTGGTTGTTAACTTTGGGTACATTGGGGTGAGTATAGTGGGTTGTTATAATGGGAAAATTTTGATCAGAAGCAGGATAGAGAAACGTCATTACTTATCTGCATTTATTTATTTATTTGCTTGTTTTTTTAAAAAGATTTATTTATCTGAGAGAAAGAAAGAGAGTACATGAGCTGTGGGTAGTGTTGGGGGGGAGCAGAGGGAGAGGGAGATAAGCAGACTCCTCACTTGAGCTTGATCAGGGAGCCTGACATGGGGCTTGATCCCAGGACCCCAAGATCATAACCTGAGCTGAAATCAAGAGTTGGACACTTGAGTGACTGAGACACTCAGATGTCCCTGCATTTATTTTTGCAGTCCTCTAGCAACAATGACCATGTTGAAATAAAAAAATATTAAATGAAAAAATATATTTTAAGGTGAGTAAAATATTGGATTATCACTTTTTGTGATCTTCATAAGGTAATTTCTTCCACTTCAAGCATCCTTTTATGCAATTAAAAAATCACTAATAGTAAAAAGAACAATAGCAGCCTCCATTTATTCATCAGTTCCAAGGGCTCAGGTACTGTGTTTTGTGCAATTATATGGATTGTCAAACTTTACTTACCCCACAATGATATGTAATAGAAACTACTATTACTATATTACAGAGTTGTTGAAAAGATAAATGCTCACATATATGATTTAATCATGTAAACTGATAATCAGTGTATAAATTAAAGGGGCATAATATCCTGAAAATGTTTTACCATATAAAAATACATGATGAGGGGCGCCTGGGTGGCTCAGTTGGTTAAGTGACTGCCTTTGGCTCAGGTCATGATCCCGGAGACCAGGGATCGAGTCCCACATCTGGCTCCCTGCTCGGCAGGAAACCTGCTTCTCCCTCTCTCACTCCCCCTGCTTGTGTTCCCTCTCTGGCTGTGTTTCTCTCTGTCAAATAAATAAAACCTTTAAAAAAAAACACAAAAACCGAGTTATATAAGAAAGGGAAGAAGAGAGAATCAGTGCTAGAAGTATATCTGCTGTCTAATTTGTTCTGTGTGACAGAATATAGCATTAGCTAAATATGATTATTGAAATAAGAATGTTTCCAATAATACAAAGTTTCAACACTTAGGTGCTAGTACAACTATCTACCTAGAAAAAGCCAGAGAGTCATCAGAAAAAAATAATAAATTACAAGGTAATTTAGAAAAGTGTATAGACAGAGAAGAGGTATAAAATATTTAATAGTAATAATCTTTTGTAAAAAAACAATAAAAAAGCCACTTACCAGAAAGAAAAGGCAAAATACTCAGAAATAGATGAATCATGAATTGTTAAAACCTAGGTAAATTTAGATGGAAATAATCGTTTTCCTGGAAAGGAAGAATCTTGGTGAAACTGGGTTGATTTCTATATAACTAATTGATCTTTTGGTATGTAAATTAAAATTCCAATATACCTTCATTGTTTATTTGAAAAAAGTTATTTGATGAGCTATTACCTATATGAATATGTTTAGGGTTAGTCAAGATAAACCACTGGAAAAAAAAACAAGAATAAAAATCTCTGATATATTAGGTAGGAAATCATGTGGCAAAATTGTAAGGGAAAAAAGGGGTGGATCTGGTTCAAAATTCAGAAAAAGAGAGACCTTACTGGGAGAAGACCAACATGTGAAATATTACTGAATGAAATTCACAGGAAGGTTAGCAGTGACTTAGGAAGTGAAAGGTATGTGTTTGTGAGGTCTGAGGATTATTATTTTTTATTATGTAAGTTTGCGTTTTCCATTAAGTAGTGTGAGAAAGGGTTACCCTTGCTATGTATAATATCAATGTGACAAACACACACATATGTAAGTATATACAGTGTATTTGTGCATTGCATGCGTGTTTGTGTGTGTTAACTTTAGAACCGACTGTGAATGCAGAACTTTAAAGCAATTATTTGTGTATTCTGTAAAACTATGATAATTGCTCTGAAATTAAATATTAGAAAAGGAAAATTATTAATTATTACTTTACACATATCAAGCAAGGTGTTTAACAACTATATATAGGTGTTATAAATATATGTCACTCAAAAAATCCAAGCAAACCCTTAAAAATTGAGGTTTACCAGTAAAACATTTTAGGAAGAAAGGTAGAGAGCACTGGGTGTTATACACAACTAATGAGTTGTTGAACACTACAACAAAAACTTAGAACATAATAAAAAAAAAGAAAGACAGAGAACAGAAATAAATTAATGGCACCCCAAAGGTACCAGTATGCATTTCTGAGAAGGAGCGGGGGAAACTAAGGATAGATAGAAAATTATGGTGTTTTTAGTAAAAATTCAGCCCCAGAAGCCAGGCTTACCTCTGGGTTTCTGTTGGTTCACAAACTGGGCCTTATACAAAGGGCAGGAAAAGATGAAGAAAGAGGCAGGCCACTGCAGACTGGTAGGTGGCGGGTTTAAGCAGCAAGGGAACTTATCTGCAAAGTTTAGCTTGCCAGCCCAAGACAGATCGCTGGACCACCCACCAGAATCCTAAAAGTTTATAGACAAGTCTTAACAGTGTTCAGTCATGTCTACCATCCTAGTGGTCTCAACAACACATTGCTCTCTCAATGCAGCCTCCTCCTCCGAATATGAGTCCCACTATGGGACAGTAGGCAGAGTGTACATTTCCGGGACAGAGGAGGAGGCAGCCTTCCACTGTCCTGAACCAGCTCCCAGGTCAATCAGAGGTCATGACCTCCTGATGATGTCCTCCAAATTTAGCTTTGATTTTGTTTGGCAAATTTGTTGTTCTCATTGAGAAAGTTGTCCTAAATTACCTAGTCTGTGATTACTCCAAAGAAAAGTCCATATTTAATGTTTCAGATGGATTACGCTCACTCATTTTCCCAACAAATGTAAAATCCATAAATTAAAATCTATAATTCCTCGTTAAATATTTTATTAGGACTAAATACAACACAAAGTGAACAAGGTATTTTGATGCTTTCATTGTGAAGCAAATCAACAAATAAAAAAGTTCTTTTGGCTGTATATATAAATATGATGTGTATATATAATAAACATGAGTGAGCTTTTTAAAGCATGCAGTAGTGTGTGAAAGGGTATATATCAGGATGCTTGCCATAAGTACATTGAGGTGCTAATTGCAATCAGAAAGGCAATGAGGGACATTAATAATTTCCCTGAACCTAATTTTGTACTACGTCCTAGCAACAATAACCAGATATTTTTTAAATAAATAAATGTAGGAGAAAAAAGCATGTATAATAAAGATCTTAGGAACTTTGTTTTTTCCAACTTCATTGAGATATAATTGAAAAATAGAAATTGTATATATTTAAGGTATACAATGAAATGTTTTACATTGTGAAATGATTATCATAATCAAGCTAATTAATCACAGTTACCATTTTTTATCTATGAGAACAATTAGGATTTACTCTCAGCAAAGTTCAAGTATTCAGTACAGTATTACTAACCTATAGTCACTGTGCTGTACATTAGATCTCCAGAATTTAATCATCTTATAACTGAAATGTTTTAATTTTTTGTTGTCGTTGTTAAGGATTTTATTTATTTATTTGAGAGAGAGAGATCAGAAGTAGGCAGAGAGGCAGGCAGAGAAAGAGGGGGAAGCAGGCTCCCTGCCGAGCAGAGAGCCCGATGTAGGCCTCCTCGATCCCAGGACCCTGAGATCATGACCTGAGCCGAAGGCAGAGGCTTTAACCCACTGAGCCACCCAGGCGCCCTGAAGTGTTTTACTTTTTGATGAACATCTCCCCATTTCCTCAACTCTCCAGTTCCTGGCAACCACCATTCTATTCTCTGCTTTTATGAGTTCAACTTATTTAGGTTTCACATATAAGTGAGATCCACTTCTGTGTCAGTCTTATTTCACCTAACCTAAAGTCCTGAAGATTGATTCATGCTGTTACAAATGGCCAGATTTTCTTCCTTCTTGGCTGAATAATATTATATATATATGTATATATACACATACATATATACATCACAAACAGGAGATCAAAATATTGGAGCTAGCAGACATGAATAGTAAAACAATTTTTATTACTATGTTTAATATTACAAGAGAAAAACAATTCAAGAAAGAATTAAAAACAAAAAAGTGTCAAATGGAAATTTTAGAATAAAAAACACAAACTTAATAGATGAGTTTTTAAATTTTTCAATAGATGGTTTTAACAACAAATCAGAAACAGAAGAAAGGAAAACTAACTGGAAGAAAATATCCAGACAAAAGCATACCGACACCTCATTAAAGAGAATTAGTGGATGGCAAATAACAGATGAAGACTACAATGAGAGGGCGCCTGGGTGGGTCAGTCGTTGAGCGTCTTGCCTTGGGCTCAGGTCATGATCCTGGAGTCCTGGGATCGAGCCCCACATCGGGCTCCCTGCTCGGCAGGAAACCTGTGTCTCCCTCTCTCACTCCCCCTGCTTGTGTTCCCTCTCTAGCTGTGTTTCTCTCTGACAAATAAATAAATAAAATCTTTAAAAAAATGTATGTTTAGGGCGCCTGGGTGGCTCAGTGGGTTAAAACCTCTGCCTTCAGGTCAGGTCATGATCTCAGGGTCCTGGGATCGAGGCCCGCATCGGGCTCTCTGCTCGGTGGGGAGCCTGCTTCCTCCTCCTCTCTCTGCCTGCCTCTCTGCCTACTTGTGATCTCTCTGTCAAATAAATAAAATTGATTTTTTTAAAAAAAGTATGTTTAAAAAAAAAAGACCACAATCAGAGTTGGGACCCTTGCTCAACAGGGAATCTGCTTCTCCCTCTCTTTCTGCCCCACCCCCCACACTCATTCTCTCTTTCTCTATCAAATAAATTAATTAAAATTTTAAAAGTTTTAAAATCCATAAAAATGAAAAGAAAAAAGGAGCTATACATTTTAATACACATTGGTAGTTGCTTTACTTTTATTTACTTTTATTTTTTTAGATTTATTTATTTACTTGAGAGAGACAGAGATAGCGACAGAGACAGCAAGAAAGATAACAAGAGAGCACAGGTGGGGAGGAGAGGGAGAAGCAGACACCCTGCTGAGCAGGGAGCCAGATGCAGGACTTCATTCCAGGACCCCAGGATCATGACCTGAGCCAAAGGCAGACACTTAACCAACTGAGTCACCCAGGTGCCCCTTAAATGCTTTATTTTTAAAAGGCACCCTGTTGGATGAAAGAAAACAGTGCAATAAATTTAGTTTAAAAGTTTAAAAGATTATTAATTTTTCATTGTGTATCTTTGCCTTATTTCATGGTTTAGACTGAAATGTATTAAAATGTTAATCAAAATCAATACAGTAGAGATTAAAAATGAAAATAAACTTAATCTACTTAATCTCCAGAACATAAATCTACTATTAAAATAAATTAATAATTTATGCTCTTATATTACTACATAGTACAAAAACAACTTTTTAAAGATTTTATTTATTTATTTGACAGAGAGAAATACAGCCAGAGAGGGAACACAAGCAGGGGGAGTGAGAGAGGGAGAAGCAGGCCTCCCGCTGAGCAGGAAGCCCGATGTGGGGCTTGATCCCGGGTCTCCGGGATCATGACCTGAGCCAAAGGCAGTCGCTTAACCAACTGAGCCACTCAGGCGCCCCACAAAAACAATTTTTATGTAGCTTTTACATCCTTAACAGGTAGAGTGCTTCAAAACTTCATGTAGGTTATCTCATGGAACTTTCAAAAAACTGGCATTAAAAAAACACAAAAAAATAACATTGAAATTATTATTCATCTTCTTTTTTAAGTGGACTCCATGCCTAACATGGGGTTTGAACTCACAGCCTTGATTGAGATCAAGACCTGAGCCAAAATCAAGAATCAGACATTTAACTGACTAAGCCACCCAGGCACCCAGGCATTGAAAATATTAATTCTACCTCACTCATTTGTTGTGAACATTGGATGAGATAATATGAGAAAATATTTTTATAAACTACCAAACAATACTAAAATAAAAGCAATTATAGTATTCCAATATTTGATTCCCTAACAAAAACTTTTCTTAATACATATTTATTTTCTATTCAGAAATGAATTATCCACCTGGAGGATATATTTTGATGCTCAATTAATTTCAGTAATACAATTAATTAGCTATTATTAAAACCCACCATTATATAATTATCTTTGTAGAAAAGATTGTGACTTGTTTTCAAGGTGATTGCCAGAGTAAACTTGGATATGTTGGCAATCAAATCACTCCAAATTGATCCTCAAGTACAAGTCAACATCCAATACGTAAAAAGTACATACAAAGAATGATGCAAACTGTTAAACTGGTGGATATGATTGTATTAAAATTGGTGTCTCGATTTCTGAGCAAAGAAAACACCTTTGGAAAAGGCAATAAAATAAAAAAAATAAAGACTATCACAACAAAAAAATGCCCCAAATTCCTAGGATTAAACTTAGATATTGCTAAAATATTTAAGAGGAAGAAAATCTCACTGAAGAGTAGAAAAGAAGTTTAATAATAATGGCCAATTGCACATATCAGAAAGGGAGAGAGCTCTGTGTTGGAAAGATCTTGCATTTTCTTCAATTAATGGTCATCCCAGAATAAAATACTGTTACGAATTTATCAAATTAACACTTATTAAATGGAGCACAGGGGCCATATCACAAGAGAAATTGAAATAGAGAAGTTTATTATTCACAGATCCTGGAGGAAGTAACCAGCACACCTCAAGGGACCACACAGGGAGATCAAGGTAGAGTGTAGCCTGAATGAGAGACAGGACCAGAGGAACATGTCTTTATTAGGGTGGAATGCTTTGGGGATTTCTGAACTAAGGTTGGACTGGTCAATCCAAACTAAAAGAATGGAGTTTTGGTAAGCCTCATGGTTATCTTATCTAAGGGGCACATGAGGGGAAAACTCCGGGAGACAGGGGAGACTGTTGATGCTTACACGAAGAGCTAGCATGTATGCGCTATATATGTCAGTTCAAGATCACTGCAATCTGCTTGGCCAGACAAAATGGATGCTGAGGCGGCGATGTCAAGCTCAACTCTAAACAAAAGTCCAAAGTGACATTTTCATAAATATGGGAAGCAGATGTTTATGTTAACATCTAAAAGTAAATGGGTGGAATATTTAATGAAATCCTTAAAGAAAGAGAGTATAGCAGGCATATAAAACACTAGATCCTCAATGGTATTATAATGCTACAGTAAAATAAAATGATACAGTAATGAAACCTTGAACTAGTGGCTTAATTATTGAGAAAATTCAAGAAACTGAATTGAGAATTCAATGGCTCTCACATAAGGTAGGTATTTAACAGAAATAAACATCCACATACATATTGTTGATTTATAAGATGCTCAAACTCAGTCCACCTATGTTAAAATTTTAATTAAAAAAACCCACATCAATTACTTTCACCTAGATGGAGATCATGGTGAGTTAGTTAATGAAAAAGATGTATTATGCGAGATTAATTCCACTTGGTAAAATGCCATTTTGTTTCAAGGTCTCCCGTGAGTCACAGAATCAGGATGTAGACATAGTCGAACTGTATAAACTCCCTTGGAAAATTACTCCAAACTGATTACCTGAAAGCTCAGTGCTGACCTCAACACTTGTCCTTCAGACTCTCTTTAAAGAGAAAGAGAAACATGAATGTCATCATAACAATATTTGATTCTATACAACGACATGCCTAAATACATGCAATTTGGGAGTATTATATATTGTTCTAAATGGGGCAAACTTCAAATACCATAAATAAGACTACATTGATTAAAGAGGAAATATGAAATGAAGGGTGAGTGGAAAAGGTATTACTTTTTTCTTTATTATATCATGCTGCCAGGCATTACTAGTAATGGTGAAAAAGAATTTACAATATTATTTATTTATTTGTTTGTTTGTTTGTTTATTTATTTATTTGAGAGAGAGAGAGAGCATGAGAAGGGAGAAGGTCAGAGGGAGAAAGCAGACTCCCTATGGAGCCGGGAGTCGGATACAGGACTCAATCCTGGCACTCCAGGATCATGAACTGAGCCACCCAGGTGTCCAGAATTTACAGTATTATTAAGAAAACTATTATGGGGTACCTGAATGGCTCAGTGGGTTAAGCCTCTGTCTTTGGCTCAGGTCATGATCTCAGAATCCTGGGATCCAGCCCCTTACCGGGCTCTCTGCTCAGCAGGGAGCCTGCTTCCCCTTCTCTCTCTGGCTGCCTCTCTGCTTACCTGTGATCTCTCTCTCTCTGCCAAATTAATAAATAAAATCTTTAAAATAGAAAGAAAATTATTATAAGAAATAACAAAAAAAATGGTGCCATAGACCAGTTATTTGATATGGTATTACAAGCATGAAAAATTAATGACGATAACGATAATCATTAACACTTAATGCTTACTTATGTATCTGGCAGAGAGCTAATGTTCATATATCGATTATCAGGCTTGACCTTACAACAATATTATGCTATAAAAATGTTACGAATTGTGTATCACAGAATTGTCAACAGAATTCGACACAATATATATATGTAAACACACTTTTGGAATCTGAGAAGTAACAACAGAAAAATGGTTTTATTATCATAAAACCTAATTTCATAAAAAATACAAATTGAATAATCATATTTGACTTGGTATTTAGAATTCACTTTACCACCTATAAGATAGAAGTTGGGCTAGGTTGTTAAAGTCCCTAAATAAAAGTGTTGCTTAATTCGTTCATAGGATTATTCATGATATGTTGTGATTATGATGATGTAATGTGTATTCTGGTTTTAATATCCCAATGCCCCAAACAAATAATATTATTAACCACTAAAAACCCCAAGAACATCCACTGAAAAAAATCAGTAATATAATTCGGTAAAAGAAGTAGTATTTAAGGAAGTAAATACAATTAATAGCTTCCCTATGTATTGGCAAAAACCTTTTGAAAACAATTTGTAAAAGAAACTGCAACAGGAAGTAAAAAGTGAAAAATGCCAACGAATTAGTTTAAATGTATATAGGTCCTGGTTGTATATAATACTGTTCTTTCTGGGTATGTCTACATGTACAATAGATTCTGGATGGAAAGAGAATATACTGAAAAATAGTTATCAAATTATAATTTGAAAGTGATTTTGGGGGTGCTTGGGTGGGTCACTTGGTTAAGCAACTGCCTTTGGCTCAGGTCATGACCTGGAGTCTGGGGATAGAGCCCTGAGTCCGGCTTCTTACTTAGTGGGGAGCCTGCTTCTCCCTCTGCCCCTTCTCCCACTTGTGCTTTCTCTCTCTCAAGTAAATAGATAAAACGTTTAAAAAAAGTGATTTTGTTTTTTTTATATATAAGACATAGTGTTGTTATAGTCCATATGCAAAAGAAAACAAGTGGGTACACATGTAAGAGCCCTAATAAAGAATGCCAATGGACAATATATGATGCAACAAACTGTACTATAAAGCTACAGTAATTAAGACAACCAACAAAGAGGATCAATAGCTAAAATGGATATGGGAAAATCAAGGGTACCTGGCTGGATCATCAGTGGAGCATATGATTCTTGGACTATGGGTTGTGAGTTCAAGCCCCACGTTGGGTGTAGAGGTTACAAAAAAAATAAAACTTTTCATAAATAAATAAATAAATAAATAAATAAAATGGATATGTGAAAATTCAACAGTTGCAACTTCTCACCATTAAATGGATGCATTATACACATTTTTTGAAGGTTGTACTTGAAAATATCCAAAACCTAAAAATCTACTAACCAATAAATACATTCATAATAATTTTTTGAATGAAGAAATCGAAGAGAAGATGAGTTTATAAAATATGACTCTCTTTTTGTGAAACAAATAGAAAGTATATGTAAGAAAAGTTCCTATGTTTATGTATTATGGGTGAGTACATATAAGTTTATGGGTGAATAATTATGAGGAGAAAATCTTACATGCTGTAATGGTTAAAGCTAGGATTCCACTGAATAAGCTTGATAATTAGGTAAAAGTATCACTAGATAGTCACCAGTGCAACTCAACCCATTCATTATGTATCAGTTGTGTAATATGAAAACAATAAAATAATATTAATGGCTTAGAAAGTTAAGTCCAATACTTTGGTTCTTTACTTATTTTAAAAAATATACATTATTTCCAAATCCCAGAGTTATTTTTAAAAGTTATATAAAACACTAATTACCCACAACACATGTAATACTTTTTAAATATTTCTGTTTAAAAAAACTATTAACAACCAAGTTCATTGCTAATTTGTTTCTTTTTTAAGATTTTATTTATTTATTTGACAGAGAGAGAGAGAGAGAGAGAGAGCAAGCAAGCATAGTCAGGGGTAGCAGCAGGCAGAGGGGGAGGGAGAAGCAGACTCTCCCCTGAGCAGAGAGCCTGATGTGGGGCTTGATCCCAGGACCCTGGGATCTGAAGGTAGCCGCTTTCACTGACTGAGCCACCCAGGTGTCCCTGTTAATTGGTTTCTTGGTCCACTAAGTCAGACACTTAACCAACTGAGCTACCCAGGTGTCCCAGTAATCCTGTAATTTTAACATCAAAACAGCAATAACAAAATAGCAATACATTTGAACATGTTTGTTGCTAAAATGTGGTTAAAATTATAAAATTGATTACTGGAAAGAGATTATTAGAGCTTTTTATTATACAAATTTGCCTTATTTCACTGAGACCAAGAAACCATCACTTTACCCAAAGTAGAGATAATACATTTAAAATGAAGAATAAATGTAAACCACCTAATCTCCAGCAACTCCATGTTTTTCTAGTATTGAATGAATATTAAAACACTATTTCATATTATTAATAACTATATATACATTTTTCATTAAATGTTACTCATTGTTTACTCACCTATTAGAGTTCTTGGTGCTTTCAAATAGTTTATTAACCTCTCACAGTCAATTGGAGACGTGGACACTATTATTTTATGCTACAAGTTTGTCATGATCCTGAGTAAGGAAACTTGTAAAAATAGTCTTGTGAGCTTTAAAACAACATGTGCACATAAGCAACTGTATTATCGTATCATTCAATTAACACAATACATTTAAGAAATGCTGTTTGTACCTAAAACTTACTACTGAGTAAGTAACTGGAGTGTCTACTCACTAGCTAACATTTTTTTTAAAGATTTTATTTATTCATTTGAGAGAGGGAGAGAGAGAGAGAGAGAGAGAGAGAGAGAGAGAGAGAGATGAGAAAGCACATACAGAGGGGGAAGCCGACTTCCAGCTGAGCAGGGAACCTGATGTGGAACTCAATCCCAGGACTCCAGGTTCATGACCTGACCCGAAGGTAGACATCTTACCAACTGAGCCACCCAGGCGCCCCTATTCAGTAGCTAACATTAAGCTCCACTACTAAACTCATTTCTTGCAATATTTGGCTTTCAGGTAACTGCCAAACTCTGGATGTGTTCGCATCAAAGTCACTAAAAACTTTTTTTGTGAGGCCCTGGACACCAAAATACAGAAGAGTATCAATGGTCTGAGAGTCACATAGCAAGCATAATTCCAAAATAAATACTATCTGAACTGGTTGAAAGAACAGAACGCATATATTTTCTTGTGATGATGTGTATGAAGAATTTTTAAAAATTGTGATTCTTGAAAGAGAGCTCTTATTATTTACCTTGGGAAATTTAGCAATTCATGCTGAAAAAAATTGAGAAGTTAAAGCTTGTTCAGGACAGAAACAGGCAGACAGAAATTGTATAATAACCAATAGCTTTTCCAGTTACCAAAATTAATCTGTCAGTCATGAAAATGGAAAAAAAACCCACAAAAAACAAAAGTGGAGAGATACAATCTAAAATTGTAAGAGATGAACTTATCAGGTATTTTCAAGTGCATTTATAATGAAACCAAAAAACTTTTACAGAAAGATAAAAAAAAAGAAGTTTTGAAAATAGTAATAAACACATATGGAGAGAAAAGGCTTACTCTGGCTAAGTTGTTAATATTTCACGAATTAACATAGTCATTTTAGAATTACAAGTTCTAATATAAGCTAATGCAATTTTGGGGAATTTAATAAAGTGAGATAATGGTAATGTCCAAAAATAAATTGGTGACATATGACATGAAAGCAATGGGTAAGTAAAATAGGGAAAGCAATTGAATAACAGGATCCTCATTACTATAATGCTATAATAATTTAGACAAACTGCTGCTGGTTCAATCATTGGTAATTGCAAGTTATTTGAGAGATAGCCATAGCCCAAAGTTGATATTTGGGAAAGAACATACATAAATCCTCATATACCTTTAAAGCATATACCTCAATTCAGCCTACATGGGTTAAAACTTAAATTGCATAAAATACAAACATTTCAAACACCAATCCATAGAAGAATCTGACTTAGACATCTGTGATGTACTTCATTTTAGTAGTGTGATGAAAAATTAAAAAAAAATTATAGTAATCTCCATTACAAAGAAAGATTTTATGATACAGGCGGTATTAATTCTGAGGATCAGTTTCTTTTGGAAATTGAGAAGAGATAAAAACAAGCACAAGGAGAGGGAACAGTAGGCAGAGGGAGAGGGAGATGCAGGCTCCCCACTGAGCAGGGAGCCCAATGTGGGACTTGATCTCAGGACCCCAGGATCATCACCTGAGCTGAAGGCAGACGCTTCACTGACTGAGCTGCCGAAGTGCTCTTAATTTAAAGACGTTTAAGAGATTTATAGAATTGGATAAACAAATTCCAATTTGTTTATGGAATTGGAATATGGATATTCCAATTCAGCACGATCTAATTTTAGAACATTCCTGTAACCCCAAAAAGTTGTGTCATGTCTGTTTGCAATCAACCTCTGTTCCTAATCCCTACTCCCATTTCTGGACATTTTATGTAAATGTCATCAAATGTATCAATCCAATTTCATTGATCTATATATGTTAATCCTTCTGCCAGTACTACTCTGTCTTGATTACTGTAGCTTTATTTATTTTTAAAGACTTATTTATTTGAGAGAGAGGGAGACCATGGGCCAGGGGAGAGGGAAAGAGGAAGAGAGAGTCTCAAGCAGACTCCACACTGAGCACTGAGTGTTACATGGGCCTCGATGTCATGTCCCTGACATCATGACCTGTGCTGAAGCGAAGAGTAGGACCATTAATGGACTGAACCACCCAGGTACCCCTTGTTCTTCTTTTTAAATATTGTTTTGGTTCTTATAGGTCTTTTTCTTTGCTATATGAATTTTATTTTATTTTTAAAGTTTTTTTTTCTTTAAAGATTTTATTAATTTATTTGACATAGAGAAACACAGCTAAAGAGGTAACACAAGTAGAGGGACTGAGAGAGGGAGAAGCAGGCTTCCCTCCGAGCAGGAAGCCCAATGTGAGGCTCGATCCTGGGTCTCTGGGATTTTCAAGCTAAACTTTGCAGATCAATTAAAGAGTATTTCCATCTTAGCATTATTGATTCTTCTGATTCATGAGATGCTCTTCCACTTAAATCTCCATCAATTTCTTTCAGCACTTTTAGTTTTCAGTGTACAGGACATGGGCATTTTTGTTAAACATATTTCTCAGTATTTTATTCTTTTTAAAATGATATTCTTTTTAAGTTAATGGAATTGATTTCTCCATTTCCTTCCTGGACTTTTCATTGCTAGTATTTATACATACTATTAATATTTTTATTAATCAAATGGTGCTGAGACCTTGCTAAGCTTACTCATTAGTTGTAGTATTTCCGTGTGTGTGGATTCTTTAGGATTTTTTATATACAGGATCACGTTTCCTGCAAATAAAAATAGCTTTAATTCTTTCTTTACAATCTGGGTGTCTCTGATTTCTTTTAACTACCTAACTGCACTGGTTAGAACCACTAATACCATGTTGAATAAAAGTAGTAAGAGCAGTGTTGGTTTGTTCCCAGTCTTACTTAGGTGGAAGGCATTTAGTCTTTCACCATTATCTATATGATGTTGTTGCTAGAGTTGGTTTTTTTTGGGGGGGTGGAGTAAATGCCAGTCCTTGCTAGACATGATCTTTCCCATCCTCTATCAGTAGACTTCTGTAGCTTGTTACTCACTGTGTTCTAGCCTGATGATGGGGATTTTTCTGTTTTCCTGAGACCTGTCTTAAACCAGCCCAATACTAGGTTCTCATGGGTGACCCTTCTCAACAATGTTGCCTTTCCTGCACTCATTGAAAACCCTGAATGATCTGAGCCTAGATCATCGCTCTGTACTTTGCCCAGAAGTAGAGAAAACTTTTTCTTTCACCCAGCTTTGATGGGTCTTATTCTGTGTCCTTGGTAAAACAAGATTTCCTGCCCTTCCTCCAGAAGCTTAAGGCATTTGTTCTGTTATGGAGAAGATTTTGGGTAGAGCTTCATGACTTTCAGCAATGGCTGCTCACCTCCTTCAACCCTTACCCCACACTTTTTCATGACTTTCATGGAGATTACCTTGCACATGTTTAAGAGCTGTCTCCTAGGGTTTCTATACTCTCAAGTAGTCTACTCTCATTCTTTGCATTTCATTAAAAAAACTTGCTAAAATATCTTAGCTGAGTATTTCTTACCTGCTTATCAATATATAGTACTGGAAATTCTATCCGGCACAATAAAATAAGAAAAAAAATGTCATACAAACCAGAAAAGAAGCAATAAAATTGTCTCTGTTTGCATAAAGCTTGGTTATACATAGAGTATCTGAAAAGAATACCCCAAAATAGTCTTCTGAAAGTAATAAATGAATTTAATTAGGCCACAGGATACAAGATCAACATACAAAAATAAATTTTATTTTGATTTTCTAGCATTGAACATGCAGAAATTAGCATTTGAAATACAGTACCATTATAATCACTTAATATGAAATACTTAGGTATAAACCTAACCAAACATGTATAGAACTTATATGCAGCAAACTACAAAATGCTTATTAAAAAAAATCAAAGAAGATCTAAATAAATGGAGAGACATATTTTATCCATGAATTGGAAGTCACCATGACAAAAGTGTTAATTCCCCACAATTTTCTATACAGGTTTTAGGTAATTCTGCTAAACAGGTTTTAGATAATTTTTTAAAACTATGTTCTACACAGAGCATGGAACCTAATGCAGGGCTTGAACTCACAGCCCTGAGACCAAGACCTGAGCCCAGATCAAGAGTTGGACACTTAACTGACTGAGCCTCCCTCTTTTAGGCAATTCTTATTAAAATACCAGTGGGACTTTTTGTCGATACAAACAAGATTATTCTAAAATCTTCATGAAAAGACAAAGGAACTAGAATAGCTAAAAAGCATTCTGGAAAAGAATAAAATTGGAAGAAACATTCTACCTAAATTTAAGGTATATTTTACAGTTATACTAATCAAGAGTATGTGGTATTGGTAGAGGGACAGACGCATTGTAAAATAGAACACAACAGAGAACCTAGAAATGACCCCCAGACAAGTATGGACAACTTAGTTTTGATATAGGTGAAAAACCAATTCAATGGAAGTAGAGTTTTTCAGCGAATGAATGGTGCTAGACAAAGTGATTATCCATAGGCAAAAAAAAAAAAAAAAAAAAAAAAAAAAAAAAAAAAAAAAAAAAAAAAAAAAAAAAAAAAAAAAAAAAAAAAAAAAAAAAAAAAAAAAAAAAAAAAAAAAAAAAAAAAAAAGGGCCCTGGACTTAAACTTTAAAATTTATATCAGAATTAACTCATTTCAACCATAATAACATAATTCATAACTCACATAGGTTTTAACTAGCTTACTTAATTGTTTGTGGTCATTAAATTGTATAAAGTAAATACAAACAATAAAATTTTATTAAATCAATCTACTGAGGAGGAAATTATTCACAAGAATTTTAAGAGTTTCAGTTAGAATTATAGTCAGAATAATATGAAGTAATTTATGAGAATAGTGAATTTAAGGAAGTGCATAATCTCAAAATTACTGGAGTCAGTTTTGCTTAGGAAAGGGAAATTATCAATAATGTTCTCCAAGAAAATTTATTTATTTATAAAGGATTTTTTTTTAAGATTTTATTTATTTATTTGAAAGAGAGAGAGGGTGAGAGAGAGAGCAATGAGAGGGGAGAAGGTCAGAAGGAGAAGCAGGGAGCCTGATGCAGGACTCCATCCCAGGACTTCAGGATCATGACCTGAGCCGAAGGCAGTTTCTTAATCAACTGAGACACCCAGGCACCCTATTTATAAAGGATTTCATAGAAACTAATAGTCTCAAATGTTTTTGAGTTTATGGATTATCATTCATTGACATACCAGTACTAAATAGAATATTAAATGTTAACAGGTTTTCTCCAATATTCGTATAGATGTTCCCCATATAGCCAAAAAGAATATATTATGTCTATTCATGGGATTATTGGGAATTTTCTTCGTGTGAACATAATCACTTAACATTGGGCAATGTTTAGTTCTTTTGAATTCTTTCAGCATCTGGTTTCACTGGTATTGGGAGAAAAATAAGGATGTCATTAGATATAAAATTTAGGTAAGGTGTTTAAGGCAGATATTGGTGTTTAAAATCATATATGCATATAAATATGTTTATTTACTCAATTCGGGGTCATTTTAAGTCTAAAAGATAATAAAAATGCTTCAGTCACTATAAAAATTAGTCATTTTTACTTCAAACAAGGTTTCAATTGGATTAGTAAAGTTGTAATTAAGCTCCATATTCCTAATGTTTTCATTTTTATTAAAAGCCTGTGTTGGTGTGCCTGGGTGGCTCAGTCGTTAAGTGTCTGCCTTCAGCTCAGGTCATGATCTTGGAGTCCTGGGTTCGAGCCCTGCATTGGGCTCCCTGCTCTGCGGGAAGCCTGTTTCTCACTCCCCCTGCTTGTGTTACCTCTCTAGCTGTGTTTCTCTCTGTCAAATCAATAAAATCTTTAAAAAAATAAATAAAAGCCTGTGCTGAATTAGTAAAAACATTGTACTTATTTAGCTAGACAAAGCATGCCTACTTTTGAAAAAATGTATGTGGAAATGGTGAGAAAAATTACCATTAAATAGCACAGTCACATATTTCATAGGATAGTTATACCAAAATAGTATCTGTTGTTTATCTAAAATTCAAATGTAACTGGGTACCTGTTATTATTTGCTGACTATGGGAAAACTACCACTATAATACAGATGTAGGAAAACATACATTTATTGTGAGCCATCAGCTACACAAATATCACAGTGAACCTAATATTCCCAAATCTCCCTTGCAATGAGATAAGAGAAACTGTTTTCTAATTGTGTCTCTTTGCCCAGAACATACTGATTAATATTTAGAGCTATTAACTACCAGGTATTGGGAATGGAGAAAATAGAAACATCATAAATATCAGTCAACTTAGGTAGAAGGTAGATGAGCACAAGTTCTGGGGGGATTGTATGAAGCCGAAAAATACAATTTGGTTCCTCAGGAAATAGTATTTTAAGATTAGTCAAATGTCTCAAGAACTATATTGAGATAAGAGAAAGTTTAATGCATTTTACTAAGTGAAAGGAGGCAACCTGAAAGGGCTCTATGCTGTATGATTCCAACTCTATGATATTCTAGAAAAGTAAAAATATGGAGATTGTAAAAAGATCGGTGATGGCCCAGGCAACGTTGAGGGGAAGGAGGAGAGATGAGTAGGCAGAACGCAGAGATGTTTCGGACAGTGGCAATACTCTCAAGGTACAAAAGTGTGACACTACAACATGCATTGGTCCAAACTCAGAATGTACAGCATCCAGAGAAACATAACGTGAACTATGAACTCTGAATGCCAACGATGGGTCAATGTAGGTCTCTTCATTGTAACAATAGCATCGTTCTGGTGGGAGATGCTGATGGTGGGGGAGGTTGTACATGTTTGGGAGTGGCGGATATATGGGAAGTTTCTGGACCTTCCTCTCATTTTTCTGTGAATCTAAAACTGTTCTAAAATAAATAAAGTCATTAAAGAAAGAGAGAACAAATAAAAGACCATAACTAGTGCAAATAGAAAGAGTCGTTTTCTCATAGGGACTTATGTGCAGAAAAACAATTTGTCTTAGGGAATTAGAGAAGTAGGCAATTCGTACTTTCCCCTTGTGTTTTGTTCAGAGTTAAGAGGATTATAAATTTGCTTTCATCATTTTGGGACTTGAAATTAAATACCATAATAGAGGATTTCTAGTATGAGCACATTAGTTTAAAGTCACTTATCTTCATTCTCCTCTTGGAATTCACAAGGAGAAGAAAGCAGTGGAAATGTACACTTCTTATATGAAGCCAGGAGCAGCTGAAATCCCAAATAATGAGATGTTAGGACTGCCAAATGCAGTGGAGATAGGAAAGCAGTATAACCTGTAGTAAATAGAGAGGACACAGCTCACAAGCAGATCCTAGACGTATGTGACAACGAACAATTCTTCAATTTGAAGACAGGAGCCTGAGTTGAAACGAGTTAAGTCCCTGTGTACAATAGGGGGAATTGTGTGTAGATGCTGGAGATGAAGTTTTGTTCTGAGAAGCCTAAAGCAATCACATATAAAAGAAATTTTAGCTTGGGGCGCCTGGGTGGCTCAGTCATTAAGCGTCTGCCTTCAGCTCAGGTCAGGATCCCGGAGTCCTGGGATTGAGTCCCACATCAGGCTTCCTGCTCAGCAGGAATCCTGCTTCTCCCTCTCTCACTCCCCCTGCTTGTGTTCCCTCTCTAGCTGTGTTTCATCTCTGTCAAATAAATAAATCTTAAAAAAAAAGAAAGAAATTTCAGCCTGAGGAAATCTTTTAGAAGCAGCAAGAAACCGGGGAGAAAGAAAAAAAGAAGCAAAGATAGATGAATTGATATGTTACTACCTGGACAATAAGAGTCCCAGAAAGATAGAGAAATGAAAACACAGAGAAAGTAGTAGTTGTAAGGCCAATAAAGATAAACTTCTCAGATTTAATGCAACATAAATGTAAACAAAATAGAGCACCTGGGTGGCTCAGAGGGTTAAGCCTCTGCCTTCGGCTCCGGTCATGATCTCAGGGTCCTGGGATCGAGTCCCACATTGGGCTCTCTGCTCAGAAGGGAGCCTCCTTCCCTCTCTTTCTCTGCCTGCCTCTCTGCCTATTTGTGATTTCTTTTTCTCTCTGTCAAATTAATAAATTTTAAAAAATGTAAACAAAATAGAAGATATTCAGAGTATACTGAAAAAGGAGAAATAAATTAACACATACATACTAGAGTGTGTTTCTTTAAATGTCAAAGAAAAG
Source organism: Spilogale gracilis (assembly GCA_004023965.1). NCBI lineage: Eukaryota > Metazoa > Chordata > Mammalia > Carnivora > Mephitidae > Spilogale > Spilogale gracilis. Next base: position 4,107 of record PITA01015165.1, on the reverse strand, counting down.
GAGGAAATTCTAGAAGCTTACAGAGAGACATAACAAAAGCAAAACCAAGTCATACTAATAACATATTTTTTTTTAGCGACACATGATGCAAGAAATTGAAGAAAAAGTACAACATTAAGGATATATTTATCCAAATTGTCATTGAAATATAAGTGCAAAATGTAATTCTCAGGCAAGCCCTAGAAGTTTTGTTACAAGACATTTACAGTCAAACAGTTATAGATGAAGTACTTCAATAAGAAAAGAAAAAATTCCAGGGGCTCCTAGGCTGGCTCAGTGGGTTAAGTGTCCTACTCTTGATTTTAGCTTAGGTCATGGTTGGGTCTGTGCTGGGCATGAAACCTGCTTAAGATTCTCTCTCCCCCTCCCCTGCTTTCTCATTCTCTCTCTCTCTCTCTCTCTCTCTCTCTCTCAAAAAAAAAAAAAAATTCCAGCAGCTGTTTAAGGACATAGAAGAAAAATGATAAATTCTCAGGGTAAAGTTTGTTGTGGTAAAATGGATGAGAGAAAGAGCAAGGGAGATAATGAGAAAAAGAGTAAAAATAACCATAATTACACTAAAATAAAAGTCTATTAAGTATTAACATAATGGAAGGGGATAAAGGGGGTATATGATAGTGCAAAAGGTTGAAACACAGTATATCCCACAATTGAGATATATGCAGTTCACAAATACCTTAAACACAAGAACACATAATAATTGAAAGTAAAAACATAGAAAAATACATATTAGGCAAAAATCAGCTAAAAGAAATGTGTAGCTATATTAACAAGAGATAAATAGTTAATTTAAAAAGAGGACAGGGATGGACTGAATCTTGGAAAATAAAAAAAAACAGTGAAAAAAATGTTGAACTCCAAATAAAACTGGATATTTGGTCATAGTAATGCACATGAGTTAATTTGTTAGTTTTGAAATATGTATCATGGCAATGTAAGATATTCACATTAGTAGAAACTGGGTGAAAATGTACTGCATTTGCAACTTTTCAGTAAATCTAAAATCATCATCAAATAAAAACTGTGTTAAAGCATACATAGGCAGGGCACCTGGCCACTCGATAGACCTTACATCTTTTTGATCTAAGGGTCTTGAGTCAAGCCCCAGGTTGGGTATGGAGCCTGCTTAAAAAAATAACACAGGAGAAAAACTTCAGGACCTAGGACTTGGTGAAGAGTTCTTAAACATGACACTAAATATACAATCCATAAAAGGAAAAAATGAAAAATTGGACTTTGTCAAAATTAACAACTTTTGTTGTGTGTATGACCTTTTGAAGAGGATAAAATAACAAGCTATAGACTTAGAGACTTGAAAGCCACGTATGTGACAAAGGACTCATTTTGAGAATAAATAAAGAACTCTGAGACATCAACAGTAAAAAGAAAATCCATTGAGAAAATGAGAAAAAGCATGAGACATTTCAGTGAAGAGAAGATACAGGTGGCAAACAAGCCCATGAAAAGATAGCCAACATCAACAGACATTAGGGAAATAGAAATTAAGGCCACAATTAAATATCACCATACACCTATTAGAAAAGGTTAAATATAAAATAATGATAACACCAAATCCTGACAAGGAGGCAGAGAAATGATCTTTTATACATCGTAGGTGGAAGCATAAAGTGGTACAGCTGCTCTGGACAAGTTTGGTGATTTTTTAAAAATTAAACATATCTCACTTTGAACTTGCACTCCCGGGTACTTATTCCAGAAAAATGAAAACATATGTTTACACAAAATTTTGTACATGATTTCCTATAGCAGTTCTAATGGTAATAGTCCAAACTGGGAAATAAGTGATATATCCCTCAATAGGTAGAAAGCTAAATAAAAGCTGTGAAGTTATACTCAGCAATTACACACTAACTTGGATGGCTCTCATGAGCATTACACAGAGTGAAACAAAGCCAATCTCAAAAGGTTACATATTTCATGATTCTACTTATATACCATTTTTAAAAATTGAAGTATAATTGACATACACTATCCTATTTGTTTCCAGTAAACATCACAGTAATTCAATATTTTTCTAAAATTTATTTATTTATTTGAGAGAAAGCGTTAGAGAGAGAGTGTGCAGGGGGAAGATCAGAGATAAAAAAAGAGAGAGAATACTTAAGCAGACTCCCCACTGAGTGTGGGGCTTAATCCCAGGACCCTGAGATCATGACCTGAGCCAAGATCAAGAGTTCGCTGCTCAACCTACTGGGCTACCCAGGTGCCCCTCAATATTTTTCACATTACAAAATAATCCCCACAATAAGTTTACTTACCATCTGTCACCATACAATGTGCAGCATAAGGAATATAACCAATAATTTTGTAATAACTATAGAGATTGAAAACATATTAGTGGTTTCCATTGGTAGGTACGGTGGGGAATATAGGACGGTTGTGACATAAAGCAATAACCTGAGGGAGATCTTTTGGGTTATGAAACAGTTTTGTATTGACTGTGGTCTCATGTAACAAAATGACATAAAACAATATGCATACATTATGCCAATGCTGAAACCCTTTTGTCCCCATGGGGAAGGAAGGGAGGAGGAAGAGGCCAATGTTGAATTCTTAATTTTGATATTGTACTTTAACTATGTAAGATGTAACCATTGAGGGAAATTGGGCGATGGATACATGACACCTTTTTGTACTATATTTGATACTTCCTTTGAATAGGTATTATTTCAAATAAAAAGTTAAAAAGTTGTTAGGAAAAAACTTTTTTATAAGTTCAAAATTTTTGAACTTCCTTTATTACTCATGATATAAATTTGTCTAATCAAAATTTTAACTGCAAGTTAAAAGTGATTGATAAAGAGATATAGAACAAATAACCTTCTTATATATTTGTTTAGGCTTCCTAATTACATTGTAATAACGGTACATTTATTGCTAAAAATAGGACTACCATATGATTGAGAGATTCTACCTGGGTATTTACCTGAAGAAAACAAAAACACTAATGTAAAAAGATATATGCACTCCCATGTTTATTGTAGCATAGTTTATAATAGTGAAGATATGGAAACAACATAGTGTCCATCAATGAGTAAATGGATAAAGAAAATGCAATAAGTATACAGTGGAATATTAAGCCATGAAAAAGAATACAATCTTGCCCATTTGTGACAACATGGATGGACCTTGAGGGCATTATGGGAAGTGAAATAAGGCAGGCAGAGAAAAACACACACTGTAAGATCTCACTTACATATAGAATCTAAAAAATAAAGGTTATAGATACAGAAAACAGATTGATGGTTGCCAGAGACAGGTGCTGGGGAATAGGCAAATGGGTCAATGTGGTTAAAAGTTACAAACTTCCAGTTATAAAATAGATAAGTTATAAGGATGTAATGTACAGTTTGTGACTATACTTACTGTATTGTGTATTTTATACTGTACTGTATTATACGGTATGTGTACTGTATATTGTATACTATAGTCATACTGTATTATATATTTGAAAGCTGTTAAGTGAGTAAATCTTTTTAAATTAATTAATTTTAAATGTAATTAATTAATAAAATTTAAAATAATTTTTAAATTGAGATATAATTGACCTATAGCATTATATTAGTTTCAGGTATACAACATAATTCAATATTTATATACATCACAACCTGATCACCAAAATTAGTCTACTTAACATCTGTCAACATTCATAGTTACAAAAGTGTTTTTCTTGTGATGAGAACCTTTTTTATTTGTTTTTTTTTTAATAGGCTCCATGCCCACTGTGGAGCCCAATGCAGGGCTTGAATGTACAACCCTGAGATCAAGACCTGAGCTTAGATCAAGTGTCAGATGCTTAACCCACTGAGCCACCCTGAGAACTTTTTTTTTTAATGAACTATAATTAACATAGAGGGTTATATATTGTTTTAAATATCTTTTTTTTAAAAGATTTTATTTATTCGACAGAGAGAAACACAGCGAGAGAGGGAACACAAGCAGGGGGATTGAGAGAGGGAGAAGTAGGCTTCCCGCAGAGCAGGGAGCCCAATGAGGGGCTCGATCCTCGGTCTCCAGGGTCATGACCTGAGCCGAAGGCAGTTGCTTAACCAACTGAGTCACCCAGGTGCCCCATAAAGGGTTATA
>PITA01015164.1:0-51055 GCA_004023965.1 Spilogale gracilis | reverse complement strand
ACTTTCTTTCAAGTAGTGCTTTCTTAGATGGTATCTGTGTGCCACCAAAGCAGCACGTTGTTTATTGGCAAGAAAAAGGAAATAATACCTGGAAATCTGGAACAAGAGCTTGCTAAAAGAGTTCATCCACTATTGGCATAGACATCCAAAATAATTAGAATCCTTACTTTGCATTAATAGTCCTGACAAATGAGGCCAAATTAGAACAAATCAAACTGATATACTGGGGAACCTTAGGGGTGGATACTACAACTACAAGTATGTGTAAAATACATTTTTTAGCTTCATAAATCTTTATAATCTTAACTAGAATTTATTTCTTAAGAATTACTTATGATTATCATGTTGCATGTAATTTAGCATTATTGAAAATTTACTAAAGTTGAATATCACATGAGGCTCTTTCTAACCATTATTATCCTAATTTATTTGAAATTAAGCATAATTGTTACAATAGCATACATGTATTTAATTAGCAACTGGTTAATGATTCTGTTATATCACTAGTTGATTAAGATTTACTTCACTGAAATTCTAAGGAAAATAATGAATAAAGGGCAACGAACCATTGACGAAATAAAACTTATTAATGCCATGTAAAATCTAGCCTATCTGCCACTCTCCAGAATGAATGAATTGGTCATTCAAGGTCATGCAAGGCGTATTCACAATTTAGTAAAAATGTCTTTCTTCCTAGAACACAAGAATCTGTACTTAGGATCTTCACAAAAACCCACACTGGAAAGCTATATTTATACTACTCAAAACCAAGGAAAAAATAAAATCATCTTGATATAGAATTTTCCATTTACTTGATGCAATATCTTCACTTTAAAAAGCATTTTGTTCTTTTATATTTTAATGTGAAAATATACTGTTGGAAAATTTTTACTCCTTCAAAGTCAGTAGAGATGTTTATTATGTTACCTTCTAATTTTACTCTAGATTAATAAATATGCCATCATTCATTGTATCACATTGTTTGCATTCCAATTCATTATCATAAATGTGTGTTAGTAAAGGCGTCAAATTATTAATCTATAAACACTAAGATTGGAGAAAGTAGTCATCTTTACCACTTTAAGAAATTCTGCAAATTTTAATAATCTCTCTTCTATATGTTGCCGTAGAGAATATTTTACAAGTTATTTATCTAATATATGCTTACAATGTTTGCTTAATTTTTAGTCACTTCATTTTAAATAAAGACTGCTTAGGTTTTCAGTCCCCAGTGTCAATGTGAGGCTATGAATGTTAGGTTGGCTCAGTGTCCATGGAGACAAATCCCAGATTCCACAATAACAACAGGATTTATATGGCACTATTCCTACCATGTATCACTTTGGACTTAATAATATTCTGTAATGTAATAGGAAAAAGCTAAAGTACCAGACTACTCAAATCCATGTTTAAAAGAATAGAATTCAGTTTATTCTGAATGTATAACAGTAATTCATTTTCAAATGACATAAAGCAAGCAGCGGGCATCAGATAAGTTTATTGCTATTTGTGTGAACTGTCAGGAAAAAAGAGAATTATCCAGTTGAGCATACTGAGAGACTTATTATCACATACAAATCATGCAGTTCAATACAGAAAACACTCAGGATCGAATGTCAAGAAAAAAAATTGGAAGGAATCGAGATGCTTGCCTTCCTTTCAGACTATTTAAGTTTTGAGGGACTTTTTATTAATAATTCTCATTGCTTCACTCACATGAAAGCATACATATATACACACAATCACTTGCTAATCAAGTCACATTAATTATGTTAAAGCAAAATTTTCATATTTAATATCCTTGATCACAGTCTTTAGAGGTATTCTTTTGTTTATTAAGTAAAAAACATAAAACAAAAACCTACATATGTCATTAAAGGCCTTTGAAGTTTAGACTCCCCTTTATTTTATCTTTCAAAATTATCGATCATTCAATGTGTATGGATCAATGAATTTCTTGAAAGTCTGGGTAAAGACAAGCCTAGGATTCAAATACAGTAATACAGTAAGCATTGATTGAGTACCAACTGTGTCCTGGGCTAGGCATTTTAACATACAATACCTCACTAACATGCCTGACAATCTTACAAAATCAACCATGGAAATCCTAGAAAAAAGGAAAGGAAAATATTCCTTGAGTTTTCCAGTTTAGATTTTTTTTTCCAGCTTAGATTTTTTTTGATATTTTATGCCCCTTTGCCTTTTGATTTCTATCACAATTAAATCATAAATTATTTCATTACTCTTAAGGAATTTAACCAAATTTATTGCTAGAAAATAGAAGCAAATGTACTTTAAATAAGGATGATGTTCTACTCCTCACAGGGGAACATTTTATGCAAGATAATTGCTGTTCTGTAGAAATTAGGAATATTGCATTACATTTGATACTTTGTGAATGATGAATTGTGTATTGCTCTTTATGGTCTGTAATCTACTTGACTCAGTTTCATCACTTTTTAATTAGCAGAAAAATGTATCACCTGTATCTAAGGCAAAATTTGTATATTGTGTCCATCTTCTTAGATAAACTTTCAGCCTCAATGAGTAGCAATTTGAAATACTAATTTATGTGTAAATAGAGGTCCTCCATTAATGATCTTTTTAAAAATCTCTAAATCTTTATTTAAATTCCAGTTAATTAGCATACAGTGCAATATTAATTTTAGGTGTACAATTTAGTAACAGGGCTGGATTTTAGAAAGAAGAATCTATGTTGGATGTGGACTTTAATTTTTGTTCTCAGTAGAATTTTTGTTCCTTAATATTGGTAAGGGTGTCCCTGAGGCTAGTAATTATACTCCTGTGTATCCACTTTTTTTTCTCTTTTTGTAATTGCAAAAGAAATATTTAGTAACCAGTTTAGATAACCATGGCTATTCTTCTTTGATACTACACCAATTTTTCTTCTTCTTTTTTTTAAAGATTTTATTTATTTATCATACACAGAGAGAGATCACAAGTAGGCAGAAAGGCTTGCAGAGAGAGAGGAGGAAGCAGGCTCCCTGCCAAGCAGAGAGCCCGATGTGGGCCTTGATCCCAGGACCCTGAGATCATGACCTGAGCTGAAGGCAGAGGCTTTAACCCACTGAGCCACCCAGGCGCCCAATTTTTCTTCTTTATTAACATATAATATGTTATTTGCTTCAGGGGTACAGGTCTATGAATCATGAGTCTTACACTCACCATAGCACATACCCTCCCCAATTTTCATAACCCAGATACCCCATCCCTCCCAACCCCTTCCTGTCCAGCAACTCTCAGTTTTTTTCCTGATATTAAGAGTATTTTATGGTTTGTCTCCCTCCCCAGTCCCATCTTGTTTCATTTGTCTCTCCCTTTCCCCATGACCTCCTGCCCTGCTTCTCAAATTCCTCATATCAGAGATCATATGATAATTGTCTTTCTCTGATTGACTTATTTCACTTAGCATAAAACCCTCTAGCTCCATCCACATACTTGCAAATGGCAAGATTTTGGGGGGTTTTGATGGCTGCATAGTATTCCATAGATTGGCTATAGTGGATATTGCTGCTATAAACATTTGGGGGCATGCACCCCTTTGGATCACTATATTTGTATCTTAGGGTAAATACCCAGTAGTGTGATTGCTGGGTTGTAGCGTAGCTCTATTTTCAACTGTTTTCCAGAATGGCTGCACCTGCTTGCATTCTCACCAACAGTGTAAGAGGGTTCCCCTTTCTCCTCATCTGTGATTTCCTGACTGGTTAATTTTAGCCATTCTGACTTGTGTCAGGTGTTATCTCACTGTGGTTTTAATTTGTATTTCCTTGATGCCAAGTAACATTGAACACTTTTTCATGTGTCTGTTGGCCATTTGGATGACTTCTTCGCAGAAATGTCTGTTCATGTCTTCTGCCTATTTCTTGACTGGATTATTTGTTCTTTAAATAAGTGTTGAGTTTGAAAAGTTCTTTATAGATTTTGGATACTAGCCCTTTATCTGAGATGTCCTTTGCAAATATCTTCTCCCATTCTGTCGGTTGTCTTTTGGTTTTGTTGACTTTTCTTTGCTGTGCAAAAGCTTTTTATCTTGACGATGTTCCAACAGTTCATTTTTGCCCTTGCTTCTCTTGCCTTTGGTGATGTTTCTAGAAAGAAGTTGTTGTGGCTGAGGTCGAAGAGGTTGCTGCCTATGTTCTCAAGGATTTTGATGGATTTCTGTCTCACATTTAGGTCTTTCATACATTTTTGAGGGTTTTTTGTGTGTGGTGTAAGGAAATTGTCCAGTTTCATTCATCTGCATTTGTCTATCCAATTTTCCCACACAATTTGTTGTAGAGATGTCTTTTTTTCCACTGGACATTCTTTTTTTTCCCAAAGATTTTATTTATCTATTTGACAGAGAGAGAGAGATCACAAGTAGGCAGAGAGGTAGGCAGAGAGAGAGAGGAGGAAGCAGGCTCCCCACTGAGCGGACAGCCTGATGTGGGCCTCAATCCCAGGACCCTGAGACCATGACCTGAGCTGAAGGCAGAGGCTTTAACCCATTGAGCCACCCAGGTGCCCTACATTGGACATTCTTTCCTGTTTTGTCAAATATTAGTTTACTGTAGAGTTGAGGGTCCATTTCTGGGCTCTCTATTCCATTCCATTGATTTACGTGTCTGTTTTTGTGCCATACTGTCTTGATGATTACACAGCTGTAATAGAGCTTGAAGTCTGGAATTGTGATGCCACCAACTTTGATTTTCTTTTTCAACATTCCTCTGGTTATTCAGTGTCTTTTCTGGTTCCATATAAATTTTAGGATTATTTGTCCCATTTCTTTGACAAAAATTGATGGTATTTTGATAGGGATTGAATTAAATGTGTATTGCTTTAGGTAGCATAGACATTTTCACAATATTTACTCTTCCAGTGCATGACCCTGGAACATTTTTTCATTTCTTTGTGTCTTCCTTAATCTCTTTCATGAGTACTTTATAGTTCTCTGAGTACAGATTCTTTGCCTCTTTGTTTAAATTTATCCCTAGATATCTTATGGTTTGGGCTGCAATCGTAAATGGGTTTGAAACCTTAATTTATCTTCTGTCTTGCTGTTGGTGTATAGAAATGCAACTGATTTCTGTGCATTGACTCTATATCCTGATACTTTACTGAATTCCTGTATGAGTTCTAGCAGAAAAAGAGTGTTTTCAGTTTTCCACATGAAGTACCATATAATCTGCAAAGAGTGAGAGTTTGACTTCTTTCCTGATTCAGATGCATTTTATTTCTTTTTGTTGTCTGATGGCTGAGGCTAGGACTTCTAGTACTATTTTGAATAGCAGTGGTGATAGTGGACAGCCCTGGTGCTCCTGACCTTAGGGGAAAAGTTCTCAGTTTTTCCCCATTGAGACTGATATTCACTGTGGGTTTTCATAGATGGCTTTTATGATATTGAGGTATGTACCCTCTATCCCTACACTGTGAAGAGTTTTGATCAAGAAAGGATGCCGTACCTTCAAATGCTCTTTCAGCATCTATTGAGAGTATCATATGGTTCTTGTTCTTTCTTTTATTAATGTATTGCAGGTATTGAACCAACTTTGCAGCCCAGGAATAAATCCTACTTGGTCGTTGTGAATAATCCTTTTAATGTACTGTTGGATCCTATTGGCTAGTATTTTGTTGAAAATTTTTGCATCCGGATTCTTCAAGGGTATTGGTCTGTAATCCTTTTTTACGGGGTCTTTTTCTGGTTTTGGGATAAAGGTAATGCTGGCCTCATTCAATGAGTTTGGAAGTTTTCCTTACATTTCTATTTTTTGGAATAGTTTCAGGAGAATAGGTATTATTTTTTTCTTTAAATGCGTGGTAGAATTCCCCTGGGAACCCATCTGGCCCTGGGCTCTTGTTTGTTGGGAGATTTTTCAATGACTGTTTCAAGCTCCTTACTGGTTATGAGTCTGTTTAGATTTTCTATTTCTTCCTGATTCTGTTTTGGCCATTTATATGTCTCTAGGGATGAATCCATTTTTTCCAGTTTGTCAAATTTGCTAGTGTATATTTTCTTATAATATGTCCTTATAGTTGTTTGTATTTCTTTGGTGTTGGTTGTTATCTCTCCTCTTTCATTCATAATTTTATTTGATACTGCAACAAAAGTGTTTTTTTTTAAGATTTTATTTATTTATTTGACAGAGAGAGACCACAAGTAGGCAGAGAGGCAGGCAGAGAGAGAGAGAGAGAGAGGAGGAGGAAACAGACTCCCTCTGGGCAGAGAGCCCGATGCGGGCCTTGATCCCACGACCCTGAGATCATGACCTGAGCAGAAGACAGAGGCTTTAACCCACTGAGCCACCCAGGGGCCCTGATACTGCAAGAAATGTTAACAAGTGGTAGTTTCTTTTTCTTCTTCTCCTTTTTCTAGTTGTTGCTCTTCTTCTTTTCCTTCTCCTCCTTCTCCTTCTTTGTCTTTTAGTTTCATGAGTAGAATTTAGTGATTCATCACTTTCATATAACACCCAGTGCTCCTCACAAGTGTCCTTAATACCCATCACCCATTTGTCCATCCCTGCCCACCTTCCCTCCATCAATCCACAGTCTCTTCTCTATAGTTTAGAGTTCTTATGATTTGTTTCCTTATCTCTTATATCCCTTCCCCTATGCTTATGTTTTATTTATTAAATCTACAGATGAGTTAACTCATATACTGTCTTTCTCTGACTTATTTTACTTAGGATAATACACTCTCTAACTCTATCCATGTTTTACGAATGGCAAGATTTTATTCTTTTTGATAGCTGAGTAATATTCCATTATATATAATATATAAATATATAACAATAACATAATATTATATTATAATTATATATACTATATAATATAAATTATAGTAATATAATTTAATATATAAATTGAGTTAAATTATATATGTGTGATAAATTATATATATATAATTACATCTTCTTTATCCATACATCAGTTAATGGACATGTGGGATCTTTCAATAATTTGGTTATTGTTGTTAATGATGTTATAAACATCAGGGTGCATGTGCCCCTTTTAATCAGTATCTTTATAGCCTTTGGTTATCTGTTAGTGATATGAAGAAGAAATCCTTAAAGAAGAAATAAGAAAATGCACACATGGCAAATAAGCATTTGAAAAGATGCTCTACATTATATGTCATTAAGGAAATGCAAATCAAAACAATAAGATCCTACTACACAATTATTAAAATAGCCAAAATCCAGAACATAGAGACTATCAAGTGCTGGTAAGCATATGGAGCAATAGGAAGTGTCATACATTGCTGATGAGAATGCAAAATGGTACATCCACTTTGGAAGACAATTTGGTGGTTATTAACAAAACTAAAGTTACTGTATAATCCAGCAATTGCGTTCCTTGTTATTTTACCAGAGTTGAAAACCCATGTCCACACAAAAATCTGCACACAGGTGTTCATAATATCTTTATTCATAATTGCCAAAACTTGAAGACAACCAAGATGTCCTTCAATAATGGATAAACTGTGGTACATTCAGACAATGGAATATTATTTAGATTTCAAAAGAAAAGAGTTATCAAGGTATAAAAAGACATGGAGGAAACAAATGTCTATTATCAAGTGGAAGAATCCAATATGAGACAGCAATTTACTGCTACAATTCAAACCACAGAACATTCTGGAAAAGGCAATTTTCTGCTTCAATTCAAACCACAGAACATTCTGGAAAAGGCAAAAGTATGGAGGAACTAAAGAGATCAATGGTCACAGTGGTGAGGAGATGAATAAGCAGAGCACTGAAGATTTTTAATTCAGTGAAAATATTTTGTGTTATTATAATGGTGATTTCCCCAAACTCATTGAATATAAAATACCAAGAAAGAGCCCTAATGTAAACTATAAATTTTAGGTGATGATAATATGTCGGTATACATTTATTGCTCATAAAAACAAAATGTACCATTTTGGTGAGGAATGTAAATAATGGGATTGGCTATAAATGTGAGGAAGGAGGTGGGTACATAGAAAATTTCTTGTGTTATTCTCTCAATTTTACTGGAAATCTAAAACTATCATAAAACAAAATCTCAAATTTAAAAAAAAGAAAGAATACTTTTTGTATGAAGACAAAAATTTCTTCCTAACTTACCAGCTAATTTAATTCACAACTAAAATGCTCATTTTTTTATTACATCTAAGCCCTATAAATTTACTGCTTAAAATATGTTATTGAGAATAGATTGCCATTTACCTCATTTAGAATGAGTTCAGAAGTGGACATACTAAGGGCCAAATTATGAAAATGTAAATAAGGTAAAAAAAATAAAGATGGAGATAGCATCATGTGTTTTTGTGTTTTTAATTTTCAGATTTGTTAGTTACTTAGCACTCATTAATTTAACAGACATATTACAGGAAATGGGAACCTATGGAGAATGGAAGAATAAAAGAGTTATTTTCAAAAACCAAGAATGAGATACAGTTTGGTTTATTAAACATTAGTCTCATTGGCCAGTTAGCATGGATAATATCAAAAAGACAAGAAATATCAAGTGTTGTCAAGGATGAGAAGAAAAAGGAACACTTGTGCATTGTTGGTGGGAATGTAGATTGATGCAGCCACTGTGAAAAATAGTACAGGGGTTCCTTAAAAAATTAAAAATAGAAATATCATAAGACCCAGTAGTTCCACTATTGAGTATTTACCCAAAGAAAACAAAAACACTAATTGGAAACGATATATGTACCTCGATATTTACTGCAGCATTATTTACGATAGCTAAGACATGAAAGCAACCCAAGTGTCCATGCATAGATGAAAGGATAAAGAAGATAATGAACATATAATAGAATATTATTCAGCCATAAAAGAGAATGAAGTCTTGCCATTTGTAACAACATAGATAGACATAGTGGGTATTATGCTAAGTGAAATAAGTCAGAGAGATATTATATGATTTCCTTTATGTGGAACCTAAAAAGCAAAATAAAACAAATACACACAGACTCTTAAGTATAGAGAACAAATTGGTGGTTGTCAGAAGAGAAGTATAGGGGGATGGGCAAAATAGATAGTGATAATTAAGAGGTACAGACATGCAGTTATAAAATAAGTCAAAGAGATGAAGTACAGCATAGGGAATATATTTAGTAATATTCTAATAATGTTGTATGGTGACAGATGATGACTACAGTTATCATGGTGAGTACTGAGTAATGTACAGAATTGTGAAATAAATATGTTTTACACCTGAAACTAATATAACATTGTATGTTAATTATAATTTAAAAATTAGTCTCCTTCCCAGGAATATAGAAAGCTCCTTTCCAATATTCAGCATACTATCACATTGTTACTTAACATAATTTTTGTAATAAAAATAAGAAACTGTAAATTGTATGAACCACCTATAAATGGCCTCCAAATAAAAATGCATATTTTTTCCCATTATTACTCCCTGTACTCTCACTGGAATCACTTAAGTATCCCACCACTACTTTAAAATATGTCTGGAACTGACAACTTGCATTTTTTTTCCAATCACATCCTTAGACATTACCTGTCATTTGATGTTTATGGTGTACAATTTATTATATAATTTATAGTACTCAGGTTTTGTTTAATAAATATTTTAAATCCAAGCTATTATTAAAATGTGGGGCACTTTGATTGACATTGCCTATTCATATAAAATATGATGACATCTTTAAGGGATTATATTTCTTTTGGAATAAACACATTTTACTCTTCAGATACTTTTTTGCATGTTATCAATTATGGGTTATTTGGATTATATCATTTAACTAACATAATCAATAATACAACTGATTACTACCTGTCATCAAGTCTTTGATGTTGCTACCCCAGGTATTTCTCAAATTTTCTTTACCTGTGACATTCTAGTATCGTGTTCAAATGCCATACCTGTAGACAAAGTTACCTTAAGGAATTTTCAAGTCCATTTTCTACAGATTGTTAGCTGAAGTCAGTTGACACAGATATCTCATTTCTTTAGGTTTGAAATGTGTCATTTTGAGTGATTCTTCTATTTGCTGTTATGCACCTGCTTTGTGGAACTCATCACTGCTTATTGACATTCTTTCCTTGGGTAAATTCTAAACTTAAAGCAAATCTCTTGTCACTGACTAGGTTAATGATATAGCTTCAGTGTGCTTTTTTTTAAAGTTATATAAAACATTTTAAAACCTTTTATGCAGAAGGTTAATATAAATGTTTAGGTCATTCAAGATACATATCTGAGAAAGGATGCTAACATAAGTACTGTGAAAAAACATATCTGATATTTAAAGTTCATGCAATACTGTATATTACAGTGAATTTTATCTTAGCAACATTTTACCGAAAATAACCAAGAAAAGACAAATCTTGGCCTGAATAATTAAATAAATGAAATTTTAGATTGTATTTATATATGAATGTATATTCAGAACTTCAGAGCCTATAGAGGGGGAATGACCCATTGTGTAGATGATCTAGGTTCCTCTTATTACTTATTTCTACGTAGTTCACTGAGATCTGAACAGGGGCCTGATTCAATAAGATACAGCCTCATGATACTGTTTGTGTGAGCTTGAAGCAATCACAATGAATATAAAAGAGACCTGGATACAGATAATAAGATATTGCTCAAAATTTTAGACTACACAGCAACAGTTTAGATATTACCATCTTATATTCATTTGCATAAATATTACTTTGCTGGATGAAAGGAATACAATTTAGTACAGTTTTACTAAAGACAGCATGAGAATGTGCTCACCATCCTACAGTTGGAGTGTGCAAGAAGAGTTAGCAAACTTCACCACCTTCATTTTGATAGTAAACTGGATTTCCAGATCAAGAATAAATAGAATATTACGTTAAGAGTGGAAGATTGGGAATTCAGAAACAGTGAGGAAAAAGAAAATTTAGTGAGAAGAAATGTTCTGTCTCATGACAAATGGAAAGCTACATGATGCCTATTTATTAAAGGTTTAGAATAAAAATCTTTGCTTCATTAACTTAACTGGAAAAAAACCTGAAGGAAATTTCATTTTGTGCTAATACTAAAACCTTGTTCTTAGAACCTAGAACAAGGTTTTAGTATTAGCAATATATCATTTCAGCATTTTTTTCAAATATTAACAAAAATTTGGACGGAGGATTACACCAACTCCAGAATTATTGTTATTAAAAACAAAAACAAAAACAAAAAAAACCCTCTGATACCAACTCTTTGTTGTCTAGGGCAGTAGTAAAAAAAAACAGTTTATATAACCATGACTTTACTTCTTAACTTGAGTTTATAAATTAATTATTTGGGGCTTTTGGATCTCAACATCTTATACTTCAGAATATCTATAATAAAGTTTGAGAAGATGTCAACTGTATTTTATATTTTAGAATACAAAGAATTTCTACAAATCAGTTAGTAGAAGACTGAATAAGCTTATGAAAAACTATTCCAAATTATTCAATCATTATTGGAGGAAAACTATTCATTACTTTCAGAGTAAAATATTTTTAAATCAGAAAAGAGTAAGACTGATGAATACATAAAACGATTACAACTTTTATGCATGGTTTGTTTGGATCAATACATTGGTGGATCAATTTCTACAATCACCTTAACACAAATTTAGAAATACCCAATAGAGTGAAGAGATTCATATGCTTTAATACAGTAATTTGGCTCTTATTTATATACTTAAGATGTAGTGATATATATATGCACAGAAAAAACATACATATAATATTATATATATACACATATACATATATATGTAGTACTATAGATGCACTTGTTTATCCTCAGTGTGTAAATATATGTACAGTTATACCTCATTTATTTGCATTTCTCTTTTTATACTTTGCAGATATTACTTTTTTTTTAAACAAATTGAAGGTTTGTTTGGCAACCTTGCATCAAACAAATCTATAGGCACCAATTTTCTAACAGCGTTTGCTCATTTCATGTCTCTATCACATTTAGTAATTCTCATAATTCATACTTTTTTATTATTATGTTTGTTATGGTGATCCATGATCAGTGATCTTTGATGTTACTAATGTAATTGTTTTGGAGCTCCACAAACTGCATTATATAAGATGGCAACTTAATGGATAAATGTTGTGTGTGTGCAGACTACTCCACTGACTGGCCATTGCCCAGTATCTCTCCATCTCCTTGGGTCTCCATATCCCCTGAAACATGACAATATTTAAATTAAACCAATTAATAACTTGGCAATGACCTCTAAGTGTTTAAGTGAAAAGAAGAGTCACACATCTCTCATTTTAAATCAAAAGCTAGAAATGATTAAGCTTAATGAGGAAGGAATATCAGAATTTGAGATAGACCAAAAGCTAGGCCTCTTATGCCAAACAGCCAGCCAAGGTGTGAATGCAAAGGGAAAGTTCTTGAAGGAAATTAGAACTGCTGAGAAGAACACACAAATAAGTAAATGAAACAGCTTTATTGCTGAGATGGAGAAAGTTTTAGTGGCCTGGATAGATGATGATCCAGTCAAAACATTCCCTAAAGCCACAGCCCAATTAAGAGCAAAACTAATTCGCTTCAATCCTGTGAAGGCTAAGAGAGGTGAGGAAGCTAAAGAAGAACAATATGAAGCTAGCAGAGTTTTATTCATGAGGTCAAAGGAAAGAAGCCACCTCCAAAACATGAAAGTGCAAAGGAAAACAGATTTCTGTTTTAACAAATCTGGTGTAGAAACTGTAGCAAGTTATCCAGAAGATCTAGCTAAAATCTTTAATGAAAGTGGCTACACTAAACAATGGATTTTCAATGTAGATGAAGCAATCTTACTTTAGAAGAAGATGCTATCTAGGATTTCCATAGCTAGAGAGGAGAAATCAATGCCTGGCTTCATAGTCAAAAGATGGGCTGATTCTCTTGTTAGGATTTAAAGCAGCAAGTGTTTTAAGATGAAACTAATGCTTATTTACCTTAAAAAAGTCCTAGACTCTTAAGAACTATGCTCAAATTACTTTTCTCTGTGCTGTCTAAGTGGATCAACAAATCCTGGATGATAGCACATCTGGTTACAACATGATCTGAATATTTTAAAGATTTATTTATTTGAGAGAAAGATTGTGGCAGAGGGACAGAGGGAAGGGGTGAGGTAAAGAACCTCAAGCAGACTTCTGCTAAACATGGAGCCCAATGTGGACTTGATCTCACTACCCTGAAATCATGACTTGAGCTGAAACTAAGAGTCGGACACTTACTTGACTGAGCCACCCAGGCACCCCAATCTACTGACTGTTTTAAACCCACTGTTGAGACCTGCCACTCAGGAGGGAAAGAAATAAGTTTTATTCAAAGTATTAATGCTCATTGACAATGCATCTGGTCACCCAAGAATTTTGATGGAGATTTATGATATGGAGATTTATGATCAAGCCCAGCATCCAGCTTCCTGCTCAGCAAGGAGCTTGCTTCTCCCTCTCCCTCTGCCTGCTGCTCCCCTAGCTTGTGTGCTCCCTCTGTGTCAAAGAAATAAATAAAATCTTAAAAAAAAGAAGTACATTTTGTATTAGTTGCCATAGGTAATGATTCTCTCACGAATCAGGGCAAAACAATTTGAAAACCTTCTGGAAAGGATTCACCATTCTCAATGACATTAAAGGCATTGGTGACTCATGGGAAGGGGTCAAATATCAGCATTAACAAAAATTGATGACATCTCTTATAGCTGACTTTTAGGAGTCCAGGACTTCAGTGGAAGTAGTAACTGAAGATGTAGTAGAAATAGCAAGAGAATTAGAATTAGAAATGTAGCCTGAAATTGTGACTGAATTTCTGAAATCTCATGATAAAACTTAAACAGATGAGGAGTTGCTTCTTTAGATGAGCAAAGAAGGTGGTTTCTTGAGATGATATCTACTCTTGGTAAAGATGCTGTGAAGATTATTGAAATGACAACAAACGATTTAGGATATTACACAAATTTCATTGATAAAGCAGCAGCAGTATTTGAGGTGATTGACTCCAACTTTGAAAGAAGTTCTTCTGGGAGTAAATTGCCATCAAAAGCATCATATGTTACAGATAAATCATTCATGAGAAAACAAGTCAATTAATGCAACAAAATTCATTGTTTTATTTTAAGAAATTGCCACATCCACCTCAGCCTTCAGCAGCCATAAATCCTGATCTGTCAGAAGCCATAACAATGAGGCAAGACCCTCCACCAGCAAAGAGATTATGACTAGTGGAAATTTCATTCAAATGATGGTTAGCAATTTTTAGCAATATTTCCAAGGTATGGACATTGTTTTTTTAGACATAGTGGCATTACACATTAAATAGACTACAGAACAGTGTAAACATAATTTATTTCTATAACACTTATATAATAGAAATATAACTTTAAGATGCACAGAGAAACCAGAAAGTTCATTGACTTGCTTTATTACATTACTCATTTTTTTTGAGGTGATCTTGAACCAAACCAGCAACATCTCCAATGCATGTCTATATGTATAAATACTGTTTCATCCTACCAAATATTTAGAGGCAGTGATAGAAACTATGGGAAAATATGACAGAAGTTTGTTTAAACACAAGAGTCATATCTGTAATGACTATGCTAAGGGAATTCTTAGAATATTCTCAAAGAGTTCTATTACCTGGAGTACTATCACTATGTTAAACTGTGGACCAAAGGAAGCAATGCATTTTTTTTTAATTTAGGTACTTAGTTGTTCATTAACTTAATTATATTAATATTTTATTTTTTACTCTACTCATTTATGACATACTAATTCCAAGAATATTTTTATTCAGAAAATGCAAAGTGACAAAGCAGGAATGCTTAATAATTTCTCTTTAGAAAATAAAAAAAATGATTGAAATCAGCCTTTTTTAAACAGATGTTGCTTGCTCCAATGTTTCTCAGCTCTGATCATGTTTACTGTTAACAATCACGTTATTTCTTTTATTTATTTATAGCTATAGTTACCAGAAAACACTATATGCAATTTCTTTATAAATCAAATTGCCAGAAAACAAATGTGTTCCATGCAAGCATTTGCCAAACTGAGGAAGAGCACTCCTCTCTCAAGCACGCTGGGATGTGATGTTGTTTGGGAAATAGCTAGTTCTTCATAGGAATTGCTGTGAACTTGAATGAATAGGAATGAGGTCAAAGGAAAGTCTGAACCATTCCAGAGAAGTTTGACATGCATGTAATCTAGACCATTGTTTTGTGAAGTGAAGAATAGAGGACAAGAAAAAAACACTGGATAACATGACTTACATACCCACACAATAACACATAGACACGATTCAGATTACTGCTGTTTGTTTTCCTGGCATTGTTATTGAATTTCTCATATTCTTGTCTCTGTGTACACATTGCTAGTAAGACTCTATTAATTTGGTGCATTTACATTAAAAAAAAAAACTTACTTCTGTCACTTTTCCCTTTATAATGTTACATAAGCCTGTGGTATAATAGAATAATAATTTTTGGAAAATGTTAGTAGAAATGCATCTGTGATACTGGATAAATTTATAAATGTTCATGTGTTAAAAAAATATATATTCATATGTGTTTGTATTTCACATTTCTAAAGCTGAAAAGGCTGACTCTTCTACCAACCCCAAATAACCTCTTGCCCTTCACCTTTTCTTCCTTTGCTTAATCAAAATTTTAATCCACCAGCATGATTTGATGGTAAGGAATAGGGATCCTTCCTTCCTTCCTTCCTTCCTTCCTTCCTTCCTTCCTTCCTTCCTTCCTTCCTTCCTTTCTTCCTTCCTTCCTTCCTTTTTTTCTGTGGTAAGAACATGAAATCTTAATTTCTTTTTTTTAAGATTGTATTTATTGGGGCACCTGGGTGGATCAGTCTTAAGTGTGTGCCTTTGGCTTAGGGCATGATCCTAAGGTCATGGGATAGAGCCCCACACCAGGCTCTCTGCTCAGTGGGGAGCCCGCTTCTCCCTCTCCCTCTGCCTGCTGCTCTGCCCAGTTGTGCACTTTCTCTGTCTGTGTGTCAAATGAATAAATAAAATCTTAATTTATTTATTTGAGAGAGAGAGAGAGAGAGTGTGTGTGTTTGTGTGTGCAGTTGGCAGGGCTAGGGAGGGAGAAGCCAGGGCAGAGATAGAATCTCTAGTAGATTTGGGCCTCAGCATGGAGACTGATGTGAGGCTCCATCTCACCACTCTGAGATCATGACCTGAGCCAAAATCAAGAATTAGATACTTTACTGACTGAGCTCCCCAGGCATGCCTATTCTCTTCAATTTTCAAGTGTATAATATAGTATTTTTAACTATAGGCATTATGTTATATAAAATATCTCTAGAACATATTCCTCTTACATAACTGAAACTTTATACTTATAGAACAATTCTCCATTTCCCCTCTCTCAGCCTCTGGAAACCACAATTTTACTCTCCACTTCTATGAGCTTGCCTATTT
This sequence comes from Spilogale gracilis, assembly GCA_004023965.1. Lineage (NCBI taxonomy): Eukaryota > Metazoa > Chordata > Mammalia > Carnivora > Mephitidae > Spilogale > Spilogale gracilis. Next base: position 34,645 of record PITA01015164.1, on the reverse strand, counting down.
TACATTATCTCTTGTAGGTGGACTCATGCAATATTTGTTCTTCCATGACTGATTTATTCTATTTAGCATTATGTTCTCCAGGTTCATCCATGTTGTTGCATATGGCAGGATTTCTTTCTTTCTTAATGTTAAATAATATTTTATTATATGTATTCACCACACATTCTCTTTATACATTGTCTGTTAATATATATCTAGTTTATTACCATATTTTTCACTACGGCCAACAGATACATGAAAAGTACTCAAAATCAGTAACATCAGGGAAATGCAAATCAAAATCACAATGAGATATCACTTCATATCTATTAGTATGGTTACTATTAAAAAACAAAAGATAAGTGTTAATGAGGATTTAAAGAGATTAGAATCCTTGTTGGCAAAAATGTAAAATGGTACAAACACTATAGAGAGGAGTATGGAGGCTTCTCAAAAAAATAAAAATGGAACTAAACATGATCTTGTGATCCCAGTTCTGGGTATGTACTCCAAAGATGTGAAATCAGTTTCTCAAAGAGATATATGCACTCCTATATTTATAACAACATTGTATGTTTTTTGTTTTTTGTTTTTTGTTTTTATTTGACAGAGAGAAACACAGCTAGAGAGGGAACACAAGCAGAGGGACTGAAAGAGGGAGAAGCAGGCTTCCCGTGGAGCAGGGAGCCCGATATGCGGCTCGATCCCGGGTCTCTGGGATCATGACCTGAGCCGAAGGCAGTCGCCTAACCAACTGAGCCACCCAGGCGCCCCAACATTGTATGTTTTTAATGAAATAAAGAGATTAAGAAATTTACTATTGTTATAGTACTCCATATTAGTATGTTTACCCCAAGTCCATATTTATTTGCTTATAACTTAATAATGGTCTCTTAAAATTAGGGAATTTGAGTGTGTACAGGTGCCTCAAATGAGTAATTTATTTCTACAGTTTTAGTAGTGGATGTGTGTTGGAGGGTGGTATTAAATTAAGTTCACATGGTCAGGGATTTGCCTTAAGCATTATTGAGCTTTTTAGATTAATAGATTTTTATTTTATGACATATACATATGAAATGTTATATATTTATGAAATTTCAATTACATATGCATAAAATATCCATAAAATATAAATTTAATCAACCTCAAACATATTAAATAATATATTAATATTTTGTGGAATTTGGAATAACATACTCATCTTAATTTGAGGAATTTAGTGATGTTCCAAATGTTTAGTTAAAAGAGTTCTTTACTTAGTTGCAGAGATTTACAATTTATTTTTGAGAATATGGACTTTGACCAAGAAAAATAAAATTTTATGTAGACTAGAAAAAATGCATATTATTTCAAACTGCAAATTCCCTTGTTATATAAATGGGAGCATTTATAAATATTTTTCCTAGGTAGGGAAAGGACCTGCAGATAAAATACTTCAGGTCCATTAGGATGGATGTACTTCTTACAGGTGTATTTACCAAGCAGATACTTCTCAAGCCAATAGGTATATTTTAATTTGTTGTAAAAATGCACAAAACCTACATCACCTAGAAAAAATATAATTAATCATTTCTGATGATTGTACAATAGCAGAAGGAGGATTGGCCCTAGTATTTTATACTCTTGCATGGAAAATATGCACAGGGAGCAAAGATAAACAATTTTTATAAGGAAATGTCAATGCAATCCCTTGTTAGTATTGATTTTAAAAGACTGTGACAGTATCAAGATTTTATATCTCTTGGAAGTAAAAAAAAATAAAAAGGAGACAACATCATCTGTTGCAAGAGAGTTGGCATTAGAGATGGAAGACAAAATCTGCCATCCACAATTCCATTGACCTACTCTAGAAGTTGAAGTGATATTTAATCTCTATGACTCAAAGCATATGTCCAATATAACAGACACAGATGTTTACCACTCCCGCTAAACTTTTCAGCCTGTATCTTCTTGTGAAGAGAAGGCAACCAGTATCTTTCAATCCCATGTCCAAACTGAGATGAATCCACAAAATATTTAGTCATCTCTGATTTCACTATAGTAATAGAATTTGTTTCATGTCATAAATGGGGCTAGAATTGACTTCTGTTTTCTCAGTAAAATTTCAGCTAATCGTTAGTGATATGTATGTTATGATTACTAATATTTTTGAAGCACCTTGTCAAGCTAAGTATGAGGTTGCCTATACCAAAATGTATGTCTGAATGTTAGAAGAAAAATAACTCATGATGACATCTAGCCTTGTGCATTGATGGTGACAATACTAAACTGTCAGAAGTCTGTGCTCCTGAAAAACAGCAAAGGTTCAGAAAATGCCTTACCCTTTTGTATTTTGAGAAAAGGTTCACCTCAAATGTGAGTACCATAGGATTTAGATAAACACATGTTCACCTATGACAAAACCAGACACAGAACACCCAAATACTTTGCCTCATAAGTATTTTGTTTAACTCTTTGTACTCATTGGCTGACCTCAACAAAATACCTGCAAATTTGACTTAAAGTTTAGTTAAGATTTTTTCCCTTGTCACAGGCTGTTGAAGATTGACCAAGCCTCAGTCTGGGTCAGAGTGGAATATGGAACAAATTCTCCTTAAGGGCACTCTTGAGAATAGGATGACCTCAGGGAAAGAAATTTCCTGCTCAGTTGTCCAGTCATTCCACTGTCCCATCCTATTCCCCCTCACCTGTTTTTTTGTTTTGTTTTGTTTTGTTTCTTTTTTGGCCTCATTTATTGAAGAAAATTCCTTTCTGCCTGCCCTTTAAGATTCCTGTATATTGGGTGCCTGGGTGGCTCAGTGGGTTAAAGTCTCTGCCTTCAGCTCAGGTCATGATCTCAGGGTCCTGGGATCAAGGCCTGCATCAGGCTCTCTGCTTGGCAGGGAGCCTGCTTCCTCCTCTTCTCTCTGCATGCCTATCTGCATACTTGTGATCTCTCACTCTCTGTCAAATAAATAATAAAATCTTTAAAAAAAAATGATTTCAGTATATCTTATGGTCAGAGTGGTCTCCCTATTCTGTCTCTCTCCCTGACTGAGATCATTCTTTTGAATAAAATCTCTCCTTAGCTAAGTCCAGATTTGATGTTTTTGGTAGTCTCTTTTTCTCAGAATTTTCTTATTGGAATTATTTTGAATTTCTAGCTGCACATATTTTCAAGGTGAAATTCTGAGAGTTGCATTAAATCTGTCAATCCAGTTTCACACTAACATTTAACAAGATATTTTTTGCTTTATTTATTTTAAAATATCAAGTTTCTTGGATATTGGTGATTGTGCAGTGAATTTAACATCTGTGGGACATATAAAAGGGAAGTATTTCTTTATGTAATCTATAAAGGCTTTTAGATGTTCTAATCAGAATAATCATTAAATAATTCCATATAAATGAGAACATCTATTACCATGAAAATCTAATAAAATAAAAAGTAAATAATAAATATTTATAATCTCCCTTGAGATATATATGCAATATATATGTAGATATACCATATACCGTATACAGTGTGTGTGTATATATATATAACATATACATAATATTTGTACATACACAAATATATTTATATACCACCTGCTATATTTTGGATTGTGCTACTTCAAAATTCATATGTTGATGTTTTAACTTCCAACAATATCTCTGTATTCAGAGATAAGGACTTTTGGTAATTAGGGTTAAATGAGATCATATGGGTAGGCCTAAATCCAATGCAATTGATACCCTTTTAAGAAAAGGAAGAAATTCCAAGGATATGTGTGTTTAGGGAAAAAGACATGAGGACACTGTGAGAAGGCAGCCATCTGCAAGCCAAGGAAAGGGGTTTCATGAGAAATCAAACCTGCCAACACCTTGAGCTTAGCCACCCAATCTGAGGGTTTTGTTATGGCACACCTACAAAGTAGTACAAAGACTGTAACAATAACTTCATGAGCCACAGTCCATAGCCATAATTTCTTATTTGTTATCAAGTAATAATTTTTGGACACCTGTCTTGAATATTTACTTGATATAAACTGTTAGCCAACATCATAAGTAAAAGATTTCATTTCTGGTTTTAAGAACTCAATCCAGAGTTAGGTCAGAGCTTCTCTGATAGAAGCAGCATCATTTGGCCATTTATGACCATGGTCTGGAGCACATTGCCTACACTCAAACACTAGTGTTACTCCTTACTTACCAGAGGAGCTTCAATAAGTCACTTAATCTCCCTATTTCTCAATGAATGGTTAAATGGTGTTAGTAATAATACCTAACTCATAGGTTATAAATACTTATAAGAAGATTCATATAAAGAGCTTAGAACACACTTCCTGGCACTTGAAAATTTCTCACTCAATCTTAACTTGCCCTCCCTCCTTTCGCTTTACAACATCCCACCTTGCTTTGCTTTTTTCTCTGTGTGTTTGTGTGTGTGTGTGTTGGCTTTTTACATAGCATTTTCCATCATTAAATCCCTGGGCTAAGAAAATAATCACTATTCTTTGAAATATAATGATGCAGTCTTTCAGTTTTCTTATCCCCAAAATTTCCATGAAGTTTCTTTTATAGAAATAAAAGCAAGTGAGCTCTTCCAGGGAAGAGGACCAATTAGGAGGGCCCTAAGCTTACCTCATCCCACAGATACAACTACATAACACCCACTAGAGTGTAAAAAGCCCAGACAATGACTTGAACACTGGCAGAAGAAACTCTCTAAAGCTAAATGTAAAGAAGAGTCCACATCAAAGAGGGTAGGAAGTGCTGAGACACGAAATCCAAATGAACCCTTGGCACTATCGGAGGGAGTGATACTGAACTGTGGAAAGGGGAGAGGAAAAGACTCTCATATTAAGTAGCCCACACAAGGAAGATGAATCCCCATATCATTTGGCTTTGAAAACCAGAGGGCCAAATTTTGTGAGTTCTTACAGTCAGTGGTGTTTAACACCTGGAAATTTAAAAATCAGCAATCTCAGGCTCTTGGACAGTTGGGAAGACAAGAAGAAACTGAGTCCTCATATTTAAAGAGATAGCACAACAAAAAGACAAAGAGCCCTGTGGAGATAAGGCATAGAAGCAGCAGTTTGAAAAATGCCTGGAATATACAAAAGAGACATTTGTTTACTAATCTCAGAGCACATGTTCAAGGGGCAGGGAAGACTTCTCACAGAACAAAGTATTTGGCAGAGATCATTTCCTTTCCCTACCCCCTAGCCCAGACACATGGACAGCTGTGGGAACCAGCGTAGTGCCAACACTGGCTACTTAACTTGCTAACAGTGCTCCACCCCCACATTCACCTATGGATGTGCCCACTCAGCCAGGCCTCAGCTCCGGGTCCCCTCCCACAGCAGTTCCTTGTAGAACATGCTAACACAGGTCATCCCACCCTGGGAGTTCTCCTGAATCCCTACCCTCTCCAGTATACTTTTGGCCAGAGCCCATTCGAAGTGGTGCCATGAGCCTGGCAGTGTGCAATCAGCCCTAACAGGGACCAGCACCACACAAAAGTTACTCATACGTCAGGGAGAGGGGAAGATAACTACATTCACCAGTGTGACTGTGGCTCCATCCTAGGAACAGATAGATATCTTGTTCTGACTTCAAGCTGTGCCCACTAACAAAATTTCTCAGGGGACAACACAGGAAAAGCACCCTGCAGTGCAGTGTTACTTCATCTCCGGCAAATGCCTGGTCTGATTCCATTTGAAGGCAAGGTGGCCCCAGACTGGCCTACTAACAACACATTGATCAAACCCTGCCCACAGCAGGCAAAAAGAGCCATTGCAGATGACAACTGAAGGCAAAGGTAGCTCAGCCATATAGGAGTCATACATGAAACACCAGGTTCTTATGAACAGGGAGCAGTACACTACAGGACACTATAAAATCTCTTCTCCATAAGACCAATACTTTGAGAGCAAGAGATGTAGCTGACTTTCTTAACACATAGAAATAGAAGTAAGTTAGAAAAATGAGGAGGTCTTTCGGACATGGCATTTTATGTCCAAATGAAAGAATAGGACAATATCATAGTAAGAGAGATAACCAAAATGGAAATAAGTAATATGTCTACTGAATAAAGTAATGTCATAAAGACATGCAGTGGACTGAGAAAAGAGTGGAGGACCTCAGTGAGACCCTTAACAAGGATATAGAAAGCATATAAAAGAACCTATTAGAGATGAAGAGCTCAATATATGAATAGAAAAAGTACACTAGATGGAATAAATGGTAGATTAAAGGAAGCAAAAGAATGGGTGAGTGAACAGACTAATGAAAACAATTGAGCTGAACAAAAGAAAGAGAAAAAATAATAATAAAAATAGACTTAGGGAACTCAGTGACACCATCAAGTATAAAATAGTCAAATTATAGTGATCTCAGTAGAAGGAGAGAGAGAGAAGGGGACAGAGAATGTCTTATAAGATAATAGTAGAAAATCTGGAGAAAGAAACAGAAATCCAGGGGTGCCTGGGTGGCTCAGTTGGTTAAGCGACTGCCTTCGGCTCAGGTCATGATCCTGGAGACCCGGGATCGAGCCCCACATCAGGCTCCCTGCTCTGGCGGGAAGCCTGCTTCTCCCTTTCTCACTCCCTCTGCTTGTGTTCCCTCTTTCACTGTGTTTCTCTCTGTCAAATAAATAAATAAAATCTTTAAAAAAAAAAAAAAAAAAAAGAAACAGAAATCCAGATCTGGAGGCACAGTGAGCCCCCGACAAAATCAACCCAAGCTGGTCTATACCAAGACACATAGCAATTAAAATGGCAAAAAGTACTGATAAAAAGAGAATTTTAAAGCAACAAAAATTTTAAAAACACACCAGTTACAAACAAAGGAAATCCCTTGATGTTAGAAGCTTATTTTTCAACAGAGACTTTGCAAGCCAGAAGAATGTAGCATGATATATTTAAGGTGCTGAAAGGGAAAATCCTACCACCAAGAATACTCTACCCGGCAAGGCTATCATTCAGAATAAAAGGAGAGGCAAAGAGTTTCTCAGACAAACAAAAGTTAAAGAAATTCATGACGCCTAAACCAGCCCCATAAGAAATGATATAGGGGACTCTTTGAGTGGAAAGGAAAGATCATAAGTAGAAATAAGAAAATTAGCAGGCACAAAAGCAGTTAATAAGTATATCTATAAAAGTCAATCAAGGGATTTACAAAATAAAAGAGTATAAATTATGACACAATATAACTAAAATTAAGGGGTAATAGAATAAGAATATGTTCAAAAGTAAGTGACCATCAACCTAAAATAGACTCCCATCTGCAGAAGATGTTATATACAAACCTACTGGTAACATAAATCAAAAACTAATAATACATAGAAAATATAAAAAAATAGATGGGCAAAAAAATCCAAATATATTATTAAAGAAAGCCAACAAACCATGAGAAGAAAGCAAGAGAATAAAGGAACAGAGGAGAACTACAAAAACAATCATAAAACAAGTAACAAAATCACTAATATGTACATCAATTGATATGTACATCAATAATTATTTCAAATGTAAATGGACTAGATTATCCAATCAAATGACATAGAGTTTCGGTGCCTGGTGGCTCAGTCAGTTAAGCATCTGTTTTGGCTCAGGTCATGATTCTGGAGTCCTGGGATCAATCCTGCTATCAAGCCTTATGCTCTGTGGGGAGTCTGCTTCTCCCTCTACCCTTTACCCTGCTCGTACTGTCTTTTCTCAAATACATAGAATCTTAAAGGAAAAAAAAAACACAAAAGTCAGGGTGACAGAATGGATAAAAAAGCAAAACCCATCCATAAACCACCTACAAAAGCCTCATTTAAGTCCTAAAAACACATGTATATTGAAAGTGAAGAGATGGGGGAAAAATGATCATGCAAATGGAAAAGAAAAGGAAGGGTAGCAATATTTGTATTGTACAAAATAGACTTTAAAACAAAGACTAACAAGAGACAAAGACACTATATAATCATAAAAGAACACTCCAACAAGAAGATAAAATGACTGCAAATATTTATACATCTAACATGGGAGCACCCAAATACGTAAAGCAGCTATTTACAAACATAAATATAAATAAAGTAATCAATACTCATAAAATAATAGTAAGGGACTTTAATATCCCACTTATATCAATGAACAGATTATCCAAACAGAAAATCAACAAGGAAATAGTAGCTTTGAATGACACATTGGACCAGATGGATCCAATAGATAATATTTAAAACATTCCATCCTAAATTAGGAGAACACAAATTCTTTTCAAGTACACATAAAGCATTTTTCAGAATAGATCACATTAGGCCACAAAGCAAGTTTCAAAAAATTCAAAAAGATCGAAGTTATACCATTCATCTTTTCTGATCACAACTCTATGAAATCAACCACAAGAAAAAATCTGGAAAGAAGTTAATAGAATTAAATACATGGAAGTTAAATAGGATGCTTCTAAACAATGAATGGATCAACCACAAAATCAAAAAGGAAAGAAAAAAAGCAAATGGAGAATAATGAAAATGAAAACACACGTGTCTGAAATCTTGGAATTCAATAAGAGGTGTTCTAAGAGGGAAGTTTGTAGACATATAGCCTACCTCAAGAAGTAAAAAATCCCAAATAAATGGCCAAACTTTATATCTAAAGGAACTAAAGAAAGAAAAACCAACAAAGCTCAAATTCATATATAGAAATAAATAATAAAGATTACAGCAGAAATAAATGAAATATATACTAAAATAAATAAGTAATAAAAACAGATCAATGAAACCACGAAGTGGTTCTTTGAAAAGATCAACAAAATTGATAAACTTTTAGCTAGCCTTCTCACAGAAATAAATAAGACTAAAAAAAATCATAAATGAAAGGAAAAATAACAACTAACACCACAGAAGCAAAAAAATTATAAGAAAATATTATGAAAAATTATATGCCAACAAATTGGACACCTAGAAAGTACAGATAAACCTAAAAAAATATAACCCCTCAAAACTAAGTCAGAAAGAAAGAGAAAATTTTAACAGACCAATTATCAGAAAGGAAATATTGAATTAGTAATCAAAAAACTTCCAACAGGTGCACCTAGGTGGCTCGGTCATTTAGCGTCTTGACTTTAGCTCAGGTCATGATCAGGGGGTTCTGAGATGGAGCTCTGAGTCAGGCTCCTCATTCAGCCCATTTGTCCCTCTCTCTTTGTCCCTTCCCCGACTTGTGCGCTCTCTCTCTCTCTCTCTCTCTCTCTCTCTCTCTTTCTCTCTCTCTTTCTCTCCAATAAATAAATAAAATTTTAAAAAATCAACAAATAAAAGTCCAGGACAATATGGCTTCACAGGTAAATTATACTAAGCATTTAGAATTCATGCCTATTCTTCTCAAACTAGGTTAGAAAATAGAAGAGGAAGGAAAACTCCCAATTTCATTCTATGAGGTCACCATTAGCCCAATACCAAAATCAGATAAAGATACCACACACACACACAAAAAAAAAAAAGAGAGAGAGAGAGAGAGAACTACAGGCCAATATCTTTGATAAAAATAAACGCAAAAGTTCTCAACAAAATACTGGCAAACCAAATCCAACAATACATTTAAATGTCATTCATCACAATCAAGTGAGATTTACTCCTGGGATGCACTGGTAGTTCAATATTTACAAATCAATCAACATGATACATCATATCAACAAAAGAAAGGTTGAAAATCAAAGGATCATTTCAATAGATGTAGAAAAAATATTTGATAAATGCATGACATCCATTCTTGATAAAAAAAAAACCTCTCAACAAACGGTTTAGAGGAGACACCATCAATGTAATAAAAGCCGTACATGAAATACCTACAACTAACATCACTCTCAGTGTTGAGAAACAGAGATATTTCCCTAAGATCAGGAACAAGTCAAGAATATCCAGTCTTAACACTTTTATTCAACATAATTCCAGAAGTTCTAACCGTAGCAATCAGACAACAAAAAAGAAATAAAAGATATTCAAATAGGTAAAGAAGAAGTAATACTTTCTTTATTTGCATATTATATGATACTATATGTAGAAAATCCTAAAGATTAGAACCAATACATGGTTTCAGTAAGGTTGTAAGATAAAAAGTCAATAAACAAAAATCTTATGTTTCTATACACTGATAATGACGTATCAGAAAGAGAAATTAAGAAAACAATCCCATTTGTTAGTGCACCAAAAATAATAAAATATCTAGGAATTAAATTAACCAAGTAGATGAAACACCTGTACTCTGAAAACTATAAACCTTTGATGAAGGAATTTGAAAAAAAATATATAAAAAGAAATGAAAAGATATTCCATGCTCATAGATTGGAAGAACAAATATTGTTAAAATATCCATACTATCAAAGGCAATCTACAGACTTAATGCAATCCCTACCAAAAGGATTTTTTCACAGAACTAGAATAAATAATACTAAAATTTATATGGAACCACAAAAGACCACAAAATAGCCAAAGGCATCTTGAAAAAGAACAAAACTGGGAGTATCACAATCTCAGATTTCAAGATATACAGCAAAACTGTAATAATCAAAATATTATGATACTGGCACAACAATAGATGTTAGATCAATGGAACAGAATAGAGAGCACAGATATAAAACCATAATTATATGATCAATTTTTATTTGATAAAAGAGGGAAAACTATGCAAAGTGAAAATAGACCATCTCTTTAATAAATGGTGTTGGGAAAACAGTGTCATTACGAGAAAAAGAATGAAAGTGGACCACTTAAACTATTCACAAAAATAAGCTCAAAATGGATTAAGAACCTAAACGTAAGACTTGAAACCACAAAAATGCTATTAAGAGAGAACAGACAGTAATTTTTCTGACATCGGCCATAGCAGCATTTTTCTAGATATGTCTCCTGAGGCAAGGAAGACAAAAGCAAAGATAAACTACTGGACAACACCAAAATGAAAAGCTTCTGCATAAGGAAGGAAACAACCTTCCCAGAATCACGCCCAAGAAGATATGTATAAAATGAGTCATTTTTAACAGTCAGTCTAGCACTATGGGTTAATATCCTTAAGAAAACAAAGGTCATGTACTGAATTACAACAGATGAAAACTACATGTTCTCAAAAATCATTTTTGACAACAGCTATCTGGAAGTTGTTACTGACTTTTTATACTGAGCAGGATGCTGTCAAATAATTCATTAACAAACAAAAATCAGAGTAGTGAATCAAAAATCTCAGCATGTCCTTTGAGTGGTCAACAATCTGACATCCATGTTAAACCCAGACAAAGCTGAAGAAGGATGGTCCCATTCACTCCTATATGCATGAAACTCAGATTTGCTATAGCTTATCCTATAAGAGTTTTCTCAGTATGCTATAGATAATATTAAGTGGTAAGGCAGTATCAGCTATAAAGATATCACAAATGAGAGCTCAGCATTAGTGTTTCCAGATTTGTGCGTCTATAGAAATTCTCTTAAAAAAAGGTAAAAAAAGGAAGTAAAGATAAATTCTGTGGTAAACTCTGTGTATGTTCAGTTCAGTAGACACACTAAAATGCCTTAGGAAGTAACTCATTTTTGTTGTCCCCTGAAAACTTGGATGCAAGCTACTATTATGAACTTGTGCAAATAGCCTTATTCCCTTTTTATGAATAAAAAAAAAAGGAGACCAAACCAAACCAACAAAATTACATTAAAAACGTTATGAGACACAGTTAGAAGCCAAAATGAATTCAGTGCCTGTTGTTAAACACAGTATTGCTTCCAATCACATGTAAAATAGCTTCTGGCCAATGAAATTCAAAGAAAAACTCTTTGATAGAAATAGCCTGTTTCAATACTAATATAACAGTAGGTAGGTACATAGAGAATTGCAATTAAATTATAAAGCTGATAAAAAGTCTTTTAATATATAAAATAAATATTTTATTTGTTTAGATTTGCTTTTGTTTTTTACTATTACCAAGTAGACAATAATGGTTCATGTTAAAAATTAAAAAAAAATAATGGTTTGTGATTTTTTTACCATAAATATGGCTGCTAAAACTAATATGTCTTTACATTAAATATAATTTAATTAAAATATTCTGAAGAATTTGCAGATTCCGTTTGTGTGTGACTGATTTTTCTCTGACATTTATTTATTTATTTATTTATTTATTTATTTAGCTTTAGTATTTGCAGTGTTGTAAAGATCTTGATAGCAAAGCACATGGAATTTAAATAAACCAGAATCTCATAGATTTGTTAAAACAAAAGAATTAAAAGAAAATAAAACCTCAACCTAAACAATTAAAGTCCTGTCAATTTATAAAATGATGCTAATGAAGTAGTATGTAAGACTACAACATATTTCAAGTTTATTTCCCTGTTCTCAATCAGAAATATAGTGAAGGTCCTGCATCCCTAGTTTATCTTATGACTTTTTTAATTTTTTCCGTTTTATTCTGATTCCATCATAAATTCATATTAAAATGTCCAAATTTGGATAAGCTCACTTTCCAAGGTATTGAGATTTGCAGTTTAAACATTATGCAATTTGATTTTTTTTTTTTATTTAATAGATTTTATTTATTTGACAAAGAGAAACACAGCTAGAGAGGGAACACAAGCAGGGAAGTGAGAGAGGGAGAAGCAGGCTTCCCACCGAGCAGGGAGCCTCATGTGGGGCTTGATCCCAGGTCTCCGGGATCATGACCTGAGTCGAAAGCAGTCGCTCAACCAACAGAGCCACCTAGGCGCCACCTAAACATTATGTAATTTGAAATTATAAATGTGTTTTCCCACCTGGTTTTGCTCTTTATTAGTTTGTACTCTAGGAAAACAAACAAGCAAACAAACCTCTGGGTCTCCATTCTGTACTTCTAAGAAAGGATACAACAAAAAGTGTCAGATTTGTAAAAAAAAAAAAACAAAACAACAACCAACACAACACTAGTATTCTGTATTTTTTTCTTCTTGATTTTCTTCTTTTTTGATTTAAACTTATATATATATATATATATAATTGCAAAGCAATATTTAAATTAAAACTGTAAAGCAAAAATTAAAGATAGATATATATCTATATATTATATATTTAATATATATTAATATTATTAATATATATCATATATTATTTTATTATATTACATATCTAATATATATTAATATTCTAACATATTATATATTTAAGATATATTAATATTATTAATATAGATTATATATTATTTTATTGCAAAGCAATATTAAAATTAAAACTAGAATGCAAAAATTAAAGATAGAAGTTGTCTTCAATTCCATTTGATAATCAAATGTTAACTTTTCACTCATATTTGATTGTTACCTATCGATAGTGACTTAAATAAAAGTTCATATTTTATATCTTTACATAGCTATACAGGCTGTATAATTCATCATCTGGGGATAATCCATTAAGAAGAAAAACAAATTCTTAAGTTTTACCTCTTAAGAAATTGGGTGAGTGTAGTTTCAGATCTTATCCTACATATACCAGGTTCATCTGTATATACTAGGTTTTTTTGTTCTTATGTTGTTTTTATACAGATTTTTAAAAAATATGTCTACCTTATATGTTTTTCTCTGAAATTACAATGATTTAGTTAATTATTTTCCCCTGAATTTACTTCTCTTATGAATCATTCAGAAATAATAAAACTAAAATTCTCTTTCTTGACTTGTGAATTTCCTGATTCTTTGGCCATTGACTGACTGGCTACCTTTTAAGAAACAGAAGTTATGGGTCCCTGGGTGGCTCAGTGGGTTAAAGCCTCTGCCTTCCGCTAGGGTCATGATCTCAGGGTCCTGAGATTAAGGCTTGCATTGGGCTTTCTGCTCAGCAGGGAGCCTGAATCCTCCTCTCTCTGCCTGCCTCTCTGCCTACTTGTGATTTCTCTTTCTGTCAAATAAATAAATACAATCTTAAAAAAGAAGTTATGGTCTATCATAACAAATAAAATTGTTACTGCAATTTTAATGATATGTCTCATCACTTTTGCATACACATGCATATCATTCAAGCTCCATGAGAAAAAAATTTAATACTGAATTTTAATATGAACTAAAATAAACAAATCTACTTTTAAAAACATCAGTTGCAGTGATTTATTTAAATCTAGAGCACTTTTATATGGATTTTTTTTTTCTTGGTGGTATATTTTATAACAAAGAACTAATCAATGAATATTTAAAACACTATTTTAGGTAGCTGTCAGATAAAGAACAAAGTAAATACAGGGAGGTATAATTAATTAATATCCTTCGGGCTCCATTATGCTTTATTTTTTATTTGAGATGAGAAAAACTTAGAACTGTTTTGATTTCAAATAAAGAAAACTAACTTCAGCCTAAGGAGAAAGGCATAATTTATTATGAGGATACGGAGGAATCTCATTAAAAGAGGAGGGAACTGTGACATCAACAAGAACTAGAATCAAGAAAACAGATATGCTTTACTCCTCTTCTTTGTCTTTTTTCGGTTTATCTTTTTTATGGGTCAGTCACTGTCTTTTTACGTGAATTCATCTTTTCTTAAATCAACATGAAGATACTTATGTAGTTTACTGGGCTTTGATTAGCCTCCAGTTCCTGGAGACCCATCTTCTGAATGGCCAGGAAACATCAAGCACTGTCTTGTGGTCTATTTTCCAAGCTTTTAAAGTGGCAGATCATTGAGAAATTTAGAGATAGGGCTCAGAAATGTAGAACTGGAGCTAGAATCTTATAAATGTCTGGCACACAATAAAGGAGGGAAAATCCATAATTTGAACATAATATATTGCTATTTTCCCTATAAGAACCCAAAATAGTCACTTTAATGTAATTTTACAATTACTGCATATCATTATTTTAATACATAACCCAACCTACTGATAATATATGGACCAAATGTCAAAAGAGAGAACATTTTCACAATGTCATATGATTTAACCTATATATTGGAAAACATTACAATGTGGTATACATTATCATGTAGTACATAAATAAATATTAAAATGGTTAATATTGCCAGACATTGATAAATAATCAACTCATTCAACATAAGTTAATTGTGTGTATACAATATGCCAGGCACTAATCTGGGAACTGAGGATACACTATTGAACAAAATAGACAGAATTCTGATAATATTGTCCCAAAATGTTAATATGCATAATCTCATTTGATCTAAATCTTCTTATTTCTATATTTACAAAAAAACCTAGTTGGATTTTTACTTATTAGTATTCCCATGCTCTTTTCTTGATCATTAAATACATTGTTCTGTCAACAAAACATTAAAATTTTTAGAATAAGTACATAAATATAACAGATGAGAAAGACAGTAGTCTTAAGATTTGATAAAGCAGATTTTTTTCAGAGGTAAGATTAAAAAAATAAGGGCCATAGAATCTCACACCAAATTCATATCAAGTTATTTTAAAATTTGAAAATGTTATGTATCATATAAGTACAAGATCTTGAGCATTTAGCTTGAAATGTCAATGTTGTTTAAAATTTGTTTATTCAATGAAACATGTTTCTATGGACAGCTTTTAAGGCTTTACTTTGGCAAAAGACAAATATGATGTCAAATGAATGAAAGAGCAGACGCTCTCTTCAATTTAGCTAGGACATTCATGTTTTCCTGCCCTCAGACATTGGGCTCCTTTTTATCCAGCCTTTGGGCTTGAACCAGCACTTACACCTTTTCTCCCTGCCCATTTTCCAGCCTTTCTAGTGCCAATGAATTAAACTACTGGCTTTTTTGGTTACCTAGGTTGCAGATTGGGGTTTCTCAGCTTCCATAATTGCATGAGCCAATTTATATAATAAATCTTTTCCATGTGTGTCTCTATATATTCTACTGTTTCTGTTTCTCTGGAGAACGTTGACAAATTATAAAACTGTTCAGTTCTACTATATCCTTATGGTTTTCTGCCTACTGGATCAATTTCTGATAGAAATGTGTAGAAATATCCAACTCTAATGGTAGATTATATATTTCTTCTCACAGTTTTACCAGTTCTTACCTGATGTATTTTGACACTAATCATTAGGTTTATTCACATTAAGAATTGTTATGTCTTCTTGAAGATTGACATTTTATAAATATGTAATGTCTCTCTTTAAAACCTGAAGCTTTTCCTTGCTCTGAAGTCGACTTTGTCTGAAATTAATATTGCTACTCCAGCTTTCTTTTGATTAGCATTGGCATACTATGTACTTCTCTATCCCGTTATTTTAAATCCATCTGTCTTTATATTTAAAATGGTTTTATTTTAGACGACATGTTGTTGAGTTGTTGGGGTTTTGTTTGTTTTTAGCCTACTCTGTCAGTCTCTGTTTCTTAATAGGTTTATTTAGACCATTCCATTGAAAATGATTATTGATACAGTTGGATTTATATTTACTTTCTTTGTAATTTTTTTCTATTTATTGTATTTGTTCATTTTTAAAAAATCTTTCCTTCCTTTTCTGCAGTCTCTGGTTTTAAATGAGTACTTTATGATCCCATTTTCACTTTCTTTTTATTAACTGTAATTTTTTTTAGTGATTGTCCTAGATTTTGCAGTATATATTTACAACTAACCTACATCCATTTTCCAATAATACTCAACTGCTTCACAGTACCTCAAACAGCATATCTCAATTCCCCCCTGACATCTTTTATAACTGCTCTCATTTATTTCACTTATTTATAAGCTAAAATTACCCAATATATTATTACTATTAAATTGAACAATTTATCTATTAGATTAATTAAGAAAAATAGAAGTTTTCATTTTCATTTAATATTCTTAAAAATCTAAAATTGTAGATGTTTCTTTACCATAATTATTCTTTAAATTATAATAACTTTTTCTTCTGGAAAAAATAACCCTTGGCAATTGTTTAAAAAACTTAGAAACACGAAGTGAAAAAATTACCCTAACCCTACCACCAAAATAATATTATTTTTAAATCAGACATTTTTTCCTCAATATATCAGTATTAGGCTGACTTCCTTAAATTTTCAATGTTACAAGAAAGAGAGGATATTCTAAATTATAGAATCTTAGACACTACTGAATTTCAGAGGACTACTGGCCTCATGGTTGTGAGAAGATTTGAATCTTGCACCCATTTTCAAAGTGCATTGTAATAAAATTAATTTTTAAAAAATATATTTAAGAACATGTTTCCCTAACCTACTTTTAGAATAGGCAGATATTGGGCGCCTGGGTGGCTCAGTTGGTTAAGCGACTGCCTTCGGCTCAGGTCATGATCCCGGAGACCCAGGATCAAGTCCCACATCAGGGTCTCTGCTCAGCGTGAAGCCTGCTTCTCCCTCTCTCATTCCCCTTGCTTGTGTTCCCTCTCTGTCTATGTTCCCTCTCTGTCAAATAAGTAAAATCTTTAAAGAAAAAAAGATTAAAAAAAAAAAGAATAGGCAGATATCAATTACATTACTCCAAATAATCAGTAAGGGAGAAGGGTAAAAATTTTAAGTCAAAAGCTGGTGCCAGTTGTAGATATATAGATAAAAATATATCTAGACTCTAAAGAGATATTAACAGTAAAACCACATTTCAAGGAAAGATAGGCAATTTTACAGAGACTTCAGTCTATATTGGATTTCTGTGATAAAAAGAGACAGTAATCATCCCATACATGTTTGTTTGTTTTCAAAATAAAATCTAATTTTCCTAGGGGGTGAAATAATAAACATTTATCTTGATTTAAGCTATGAGGTTCAGTTATTCCTTAAAAGGTAAAGTTAAGGCCATTATCCTTTATCTTGCATCTATGAACAGTTCCACAGAACAAAAGACAATGAACAACCAGTTCATTGAGTGTCTTGTTATGTTATTCCAATTATAATTTATTTTTTTCTTTTTTAGGAACTACTGTACATACATATATTTATTTTAAGTGTTGAACAGTATGAATTCTTTTTTTATTTAGATATTTAGATGATTGTAAATGTGTGCTATTATTGATGGGCATGATCTATAATTAATTACCCATTTTATAATTAAATTATTTCTTATTTTGGATTTTATTATGACATTTAGCAAATATATAGTTATTTATATTTTTGGACTTTTAATTTAATATAACTCTTAGAAGTGAAATTATTGAGAAGACAGGGCTCCATTTGAGTTGAGAATATTTGGTGGTTGCCCTGTACTTGGGGGAAAGAAGACTAAGCCTAGTGTGTGCTGAAGTAAGGAGTCCTTATGATCTCACTTGGCTGAAATCCCAAAGTATTTAATGTAAGGGTAAAACCAGAAATAAATCTACCCCCACATTCACCTTAGGTGTATGTATTCACACTAAAAAATTTGTGTTTGGAACTTTAGAGCTCATTGAAGAAGGAAAACAAATTACTTTTGTTGCCATAGGAGATGACTTACATAGGTTTGTAGACAAAAATTACATATTTAGGTGGTCCAAATAATCAACAATTAATAATTTAGGTAAAAATATGTCTGTAGGAGCTTAATAGATGTAAATTTGCTCTCTGGAATAATGCACCTTCATTCTATGGCTCAAAATATTAATCACCAACCATAGAGTTCCAAGGGAAATATGAAGCACAAAATATTCAAGAAAATGACAACATACAATATATGAAATAGCACAGAGTTATATTGGAAAAAAAATGCCATTAGAATTTTTAAGCTGTATTATAAAAGAATCATCTATTTTTTTAAAAGAAGCATCTTTTATTCTTTTAAACAAAAGTTGAAAATACACTTAGTAATGATCTGTTATAATTTTTGATAGCCATGCCATTAACGCTTTGAGTTCTTAGTATTTTGATGTGTCTACTTTAAACTATAGGTAGTTGCACTCTTGCTTTGTCAAACATGAATATATTTATCTTCATAAGAATGTCCCATTTGGGTTTATTATAATCACAGCTATTTAGATTTATTTCCACCATCTTAATTTATTCTTCTTATTTTTTCCTACTTTTTTATGTGTACATTTCTCTTTTCTTATTTTTTGGACTTTTTTACTATTCTACAAATTTTCTCTAGTATTTGAGAACTTAATACACTCATTATAATTGTTGTATATATGATATAAATGTTAATACCCATTCTGAACTCATCCTGATATTATTTAACATTTTTATTGCCCTCCTAAACTCTAGAAAGTTCTTAAAATATGTTGGGATCTATCATCCATTCCATTTAAATATTACTTCAGTCATGTATTTTAGACCTATTTTACATCACTGATTTCATTATGTTTTTTTTAAATAAAAGTAATGTTATTTTAAATTTAGATATATTTTTATTAATGTGTTGGTTCCCTTATTTTTTCAGTCACAGAACTGCCATCTAGTATTACTTTCGCCTTTTTCTTCTAATACAATATTTTGACTTTCCATTATTGAAGGTTTGTTGGGGGCCAACCCTGCTTTGATTTTGAAACTATATTTTTAATATCCTTAACTCTTAAAGGTTATCATTATACATAATATTGTAGATAAACAGCATATTCTTACTTTTCCACAATGTCATTACATTACTCCACTACCTGCAATGTTATTCCTAAAATTGTGTATCAGTTTTATTTTTGCACATCTGAAGTTAATCTATCATTGATTTTTGCTATTTGTAAGGTCTTTTATTAATCTTTATTGTTTTGAATCATTACCTTGGCATGTCTAGGTCTACATTCCTTTTTAGTAATATCACCTTGATTCACTGGACTTCTGAATATATAAGTTATTTTACTCCATCGCTTGTGGAAAACTCTTGGCTTGTATATTTTCCAGTGATATCTGTGACTTAATAACTTTTTTTGTCTTTCCATAACTTCTGTCATCCATGCCTCTTAAGACTTTGTTCATGTTTTCTATTTTTAAAAATCTCTCTGATACATTCTGCATAATTTCTATATATTTATCTTTTGGTTTACTATTCTCTCCTGAAGTGTCAATTTGTGGTTAGACTCATACACTGGATTTTGTTTTGTTTTGTCTTATATTTATTTATTTGACAGAGAGAGAGATGGAGAGGGCAGAGCGAAAGGGAGAGAATCTTAAGCAGCTACCCGCTGAGCACAGAGCCTGACACAGGGCAGGCTCAGTTTCACAACCCAGAGATCATGACCTGAGCCAAAACCAAGAGTCAGATACTTAACTGACGGAGCAACCCAGGCACCCTTCATACACTATATTTTACATTTCAATTATTTTATTTTGTTTCACTTTATTTTTATCTTATTTAATTTATAGAACTCTTTGGTTCAGTAGTAAATTGCTTAATTTTATATTCAAGCTCCTTTTATTTCTGAGCTATGTTATTTATGTGTCCAATAATTTCTTTGTCTGATGTCTTTATCAGGTTTTATTCTACTCTTTGTTTTTGTGTATTTTGTAATTTGTACTTGTGTATATATTGTAATGTGTGTGAGGTATGTTCGTGTATGTTGAGAGAGTTACTAATTTTTCTTGAGCTTTATCTACAGATAATTTATGAGACCCAAGAAAATCTGTGTCTGCTTTTGCCATCAAGACACTAAAGGTCTGGGGCAATTTTTAACAAAATCATCAACTCAATATTTCTTGGAACATATGAAGTGGTATTTATTTCTAGTTCCCAGTGTACTGATGGTGTATCTATAGGAGGACTCAGGTTAAAGTAGTTGATTTCTTATCAAATTAAATTACATAGGTAGCCCTTGGGCTCTGTGAGGTCATGAAAATCAGAGGCTAGCACTCACCTGGCTTGGGAAGCACCTTCAACACAAAAGCAGTTTTACGGATGAATAAAGCAAGGCTCTAAGAGCTGAGAGCACTTAGAGTTTGAGCAAAGTTAACTATGTGTTGTTAATGCTGAAAAGAGAAACAGCAAACTATACAGACTGTTGGGGCTAGCACTTATTTATAAAGGCACAAGAATATATGTTTATAAAAGGAGTGTTATTGTCTTAATATTTATTTTAACAATTATTTTCTCAGTTTATATTAAATGTGCAAATTATTATTTTTTATGTCAAGTGGAGAGTAATAAAGCAGCCCTTCCATAGGCAGAACACAAAGGCAGTAGGCTTGAGGATAGAATACTTAAATTACTAGGAATTAGAGGACAATGGCATCTATCTCTATGAAGAAATAAGGAAGTAATTACCTCAGAGTAACAGATTTACTGCAAGCCTTCTTTTTTTTTTTTTTCTTATAGTACAGGGGTTGAAAACTAAATGAAACCCTTGATAGGTGTTTTGTGTTGTAAGATAAATTGTGTAGAATCATTTGAAAATTTTTAAAAGAATGTTAATACCTCAAAATCAAAAAGAATTACCAAATGGGTCATCAATGATATGAAAAACTTAAGCATCATCAGAATCTGAGAAGTACATAGAAAAGTTCAAGACCAATGGCATCAGGGTAAATATAGTCTATGAACCACACTTTACTAGGTTTTTATAAGGTTCTTTGTAGGGAAAAAATAGAAATTAATAATACACTAACATTTATTATTATATAGAAATTAACTGTACAGTATATTTAGATTGTCTTCAATAGTTTTGATTCAATCATTCTTATATTCTTGAGTTTATAAAATCTCTGGTTAAAGATTCTTCCACTTCAGTGATATTTAAATTTTCAGAAGCTATGAACTTATTTAATAATATATTAAAATATGTATGTTCTTTGCACTACATGTATGTATATGTGCATATACATTTAAATAGACTAATTTAAGAAACCTCACTCTGTGTATTCGACAAGATGATTTCCACTAGATAGTTGTAGTCAATGCAATAATAAACACTACCTCTCCTTCCCAGAATGTGGACTTAGTGAGGATAATGTAAATCTGGGTGTTGTATCTGCAATGCATCATCTAGCTAATGAGTGACAGAGCTTTCATTAGAATTTATGTATTCTGCGACCTAGTCCAGTAATTATTATACTGTATCACAATGTTTTATAAGTTGTAAAGATTTGTTTGATGGTAGGGTGCAATGCAGTGACACTCAGATAGTTGAAAGGCTGAATTTTTTGTTATTTACAGCCCCAGAAGAGAGATAGGGGACAGGATAACAGCAAGCTGGAACTGTAGGCAGCATTGTAGGGACTGTAATCAGGGTGTGTGTGTTGGCCTCTTGAGTAATTTCCCAGTCTTTGGGACATAGCTGGCTCTCCCTAAGTGTCTGGTCCCTGGCTTGGGCTGATAAAAGTGTGTATAGATGGAAAGCCTGATTAGATACAGGCTGGGTATAGGTTTAATTTGCCACTCAAGAAAGGGAACTAACCAACCACTAGCCAAGGCTTCAAAACTGGATCAAGACAGTATTTTTAAAAACTGTATTATACACATGGTGTTTTTTACAACTTAATATAATAAGGATCTTTATTTTGTTTTATTTTTTCCTATTAATAAAAAAACACATTCAACATTTAACTCTCCTATTCTTTATCTTTCTAACTGGAAGACATTTTTTTTCTTGTGTTTTCAATATCAAACTCTAGTGTAGGTTCAGTAAGATATATAATGAATACTGTCTAAGACATCTGTGAAAAAATATTTCAACTTTGACAGAAAACCCTGAAGCTACCTCACTTAACCTGACCTCTCGATGGGAGGGAGAATCATGAGTGATAGGCCATATGCTTTGTTCATTGTGCATCGATATACTGGCTTGTATCAGAATATGATTTTGTTTGGTGTTCCTTTTCTAAAATTTCTTTACTATATCAGATTTTCAAGTACAAAATTGTGTCTCACAGTTTAAAGTCTATGAAAGTTCACCCTGTTAAAAACCTGATTTACTCTTACAAGGAAATCTAAAGATCTAAAATATCATTCTGATGCAAACTGAGATTTGAGCTGCCTATGAAGAAAAATAACTGGAACTCGCTGTTTGCCTATACCCCTAACTTCTACTTATATAACAAATAGACCCATTCAGTGAGAGAAATTGGATCAAATGGGAAATTAGCTAACAAAAATTCCACTTTTTATGAATTTAGATGTCCCTGCAATTCTTCTAAGACTCTAAAATAAAAATTTGATGGCTGAGTAATATGCCATTGGGAAAAATGAAGGGGGAGAAATCAGAGTGGGAGAAGAACCATGAGAGACTATGGACTCCAGGAACCAGAGAGTTTTAGAAGGGAGTAGGAGTAGTGTGATGGGTAAGACTGGTGATGGGTATTTAAGGAGGGCATGGACTGCACGGAGCACTGGGTGTTATACGCAAACAATGAATCGTGGAACATAACATCAAAAACTAATGATGTACTGTACGGTGACTGACCTAACATAAAGAAACAAACTAATTTTTAAAAAGCAAATAAAAAATATGAATTTTAGCTCTACTGCTTCTAAGCAGAATAATACATAACAGAAACAACAGAAAACAAAAGACTTCTCCTTTTTCAAGATACCACATTTTTATACTGTGCACAGATAATAATTTGGGTTTTTCCCTTCTTTTTAGAAAATGTCTGTTCTAGGATAAGGTCATTATGACCAAAGGCTGTACAATGTGTTTTAGGTCAATTAAATAATAGAACAGGAGGACATTCCATTCATAGGTGAGCATAATTATTCTTAGACATTTTTTAAAGTTATTCTATTTTCATAATAATGAATCCAGTTCAAAAACTGGACCTATTAAACAAGAGACCTTTTGAGTGACCTCCCAAATGCTGAAAAATGCCTAAGAAAATCATTCTCCTATCATCTTTATTCCTAACAAATCAGAATGATGTGAATTTTGATAAAGTTAACCACAAAGTACAAAAATCTTGATATATATGATAAATAGGCCATATACCAAGGGTTTCACCTGAAGCATTGTGAGTATGTTTATGTTCAGTTACAGTACAAACTACTGAAGACAGAAGCAGAGTTCTGATTCTAGGGTCATTATGAACTTCACCTACTTGAGTTATTTGAACTCTAGTTTCCTCACCTAAATATGAAAGTACTAAGTGGTTTTCTATTTACCTAGAAAGGGTCCTAAGACTTAATGAGATACTGTCATGAAATGACTTCAGAATACGTTAAAAGATTCCACAAAAGTAAATAGTAATTAAAATGAATGAAGTGACTTTAGATTACCATTTATATCTGACTTAGATAATCTAAGAATTGATTTTTCTTTTAGGTCCAAATCACTTTAAAATATAAATATATAATCACGTCACAAAATTACATATATAATAGATATTTCAACATATCATTTGCTGATATTGGGAATAAAGAGATTCTCAAATGTGATCATAAGCCTGACCCTGTTTGAAATTTTGAATGCATTTTAACTTACTGAGTCCTCATAATAGTCCTATGAAGTAGGTATTCTGAAGATTTTTTTTTATTGGCATTGTAACTGGTAAGGAACGCTTCATCTTGCTTTCTTGAATGTTTCTTTGTATTACATGTTGCAAATGCACAATACTCTTTAATACAAGACTACAGATTTTCATGCTTAGTAAAGAACTTTTGGATTAAGGTTATTGACATTTTCTTTCAGTTATATATTTTGTTACCTATACATTATGTCTTGTGAATTTTACCCAGGCTACTAAATAGATTTCTTCCTATGAATTTAATTTTTAAATATCATTTCTTATGTTATTTGAAAACCCACTTCTTCCATTTATATTTACTGGAAGAAGTTAATGCAAACATCCTCTGTTTTTTCAGATGTTCTGGTTCTTATGAAAAGAAATCAAAGTTGTGTATTATATAGAATACTGAGGCATAAATCTTCAGTCACTTTGCCTAAAAACTAAAGGTTTGAGGGCACCTGGGTGGCTCAGTGGGTTAAAGCCTCTGCCTTCGGCTCGGGTTGTGATCTTAGTAGGATCCTGGGATTGAGGCCCCTGTCAGGCTTTAGGCTCAGTGGGGAGCCTCTTCCTCTTCTCTCTCTGCCTGCCTCTCTGCCTACTTGTGATCTCTCTCTCTGCCAAATAAATAAATAAATAAAATCTTTATATAAAAAAAAACAAAAACTAAAGGTTTGAACTCAATTAACTTAACAGTTTTATGCTGCCAAAAATTCTATGAGGTTGTAACTATAAGGTTTTTTTTACATGTACTAGATGATTTTTGCAGGAGCCATCACTTGCCTATTCTCTAGAGCTGAAACTTTCCTTTGCATGCTTCCCTAAAGCATTGTCATTTCATTTAAGAAGCCAAGGGGATGAACATTCCAGTCGTCATTTTTTGTAACTATGTTGCTATGAACTGAAATTGCACACAAACTTATTTTCTTTCTCCTATAATGTATTAAAAATATACTTGGATTTTTTTTTCATGGTCATAAATAGACATTTTGCCCCATCACTTGTCATTATATTATACTGAACATACTTCACTATTTGATATAACTTACTGCATCTGTGTAGCCATCTGGGTTGGAAATCATTTGCACAATGAAGGAAAACAAGTGAGAGACAACCCATTTACTCTCCATAAGAAATACCTAAGTATGATCAGTGGAGAGAATTTTAGTGAGGCATGGTACTATTTTATTTTATCATGAGTAACACTTATAATCTTTTTACATGTAACCTCCCAATCCAGTATAATAGCATTTGCTATCAAAACTGGATGTAGGGGTGCCTGGGTGGCTCAGGTCATGATTCCCGGGTCCTGGGATCAAGCCACACATGGGACTCCCTGCTCAGCAGGAAACCTGCTTCTCCATCTCTCACTCTCCTGCTTGTGTTCCCACTCTAGCTGTGTTTCTCTCTGTCAAATAAATAAATAAAATCTTAAAAAAAAAAAAAAAAAGAACCACCTGGATGTAAAAATCGTATGTGTATGTACTTATTTTGACTACTAATTATTTGGGTAACTTAGTTTTACATGGAAGTTAATCATACAATTGGTCTTAAATAGTTCAAAACTTATATAGTTTAAAAAAGAATTTGTGGGGCGCCTGGGTGGCTCAGTTGGTTAAGCGACTGCCTTCAGCTCAGGTCCGGAGACCCAGGATCAAGTCCCACATCGGGCTTCTTGCTCGGTGGGAAGCCTGCTTCTCCCTCTCTCACTCCCCCCCCCCGCTTGTGTTCCCTCTCTCGCTGTGTTTCTCTCTGTCAAATAAATAAAATCTTCAAAAAAAATAAAATAAAATAATAAAAAAGAATTTCTGATAAGAAATTTCTAATCCATTCTCTATATAGAAGTTATTTAATATTTTTATTTTTATTTATTTATTTTAGAGGGAGAGAGGTAATGCACATGTGTGGGGGAGAGGGGCAGAGGGAGAGAGAGAATCTCAAGCAGACTCCATGCTGAGCATGGAGCCCAATGAGGGGCTGGATCTCATGACCCTGAGATCATGTCCTAAGCCAAAATCAAGAGTAGGAAGATTAACGAAGGTGCCCCATTAGGTAAATGTAAGACTTATCTTCTTCTTTCTCTTGTTTATACATTCCTGTGCTAGTTTTATTTAACACACTTTACTGTGTCCTAAGAGGTCCTAAGTGAGCTGGACCAGTAGTTTCCTCCTCTGATCTCCTTGCCATTCTTTGCTTTGATCAGTATACTTCAGTGATGGTGGCCTTGCTCTTCTTCATACCAGGTACATTTGTTCCCAACTGAGACCTTATTTGCTTGGTATTCATTCACTTTTAAGAAATGATTCTTTCAAGATGTGGGGAAGTTGGATGGCTGACTCAGAGGCATATTTTTTATCCTTCTCTCTAAGGTCCTTTCCAGAAGGTAGATAGTGGAAGGAAAGTAGTGATAGGTCAGCCAGGACTTGAGGAAGTGGCTGTTTATCAAAATTGTTGAGGAATTATCTCAGTATTTTGTTAACTGGCCATACTGTTGGAGGAGGTTATCAATAAGACCTGGCCACAGGTTTGACCCATGATCTAGAAGTGGGTACTTAAAGGCTCCTCATTCCCTTCCCATCCTTGAAATGCATGTTCAGTTTGCCTGTCCTACTCCAGAAGCTGCCGCAAGAATAAAACCTCGAGATAGAAGTGTGGTGATGGTACTACCTCAACCATGCACATTGAACTCAGTTAAGGCCTCTACATGAACTTTAAAGATGCTGGTGACTAGGTGCAGAGAGAGATCTACTTATTTTGTGGATGCCTAAGTCAAGTCTCACAGCTAAGTTCCCTTGCTTATTAAACCTGCCACCTACCAATGTGGAGTGGTCTGCCTCTTACTTTGGTCTCTCCCTGTCCTCCAGGAGTACACA
The DNA here is from genome assembly GCA_004023965.1 of Spilogale gracilis. Classification (NCBI taxonomy): domain Eukaryota; kingdom Metazoa; phylum Chordata; class Mammalia; order Carnivora; family Mephitidae; genus Spilogale; species Spilogale gracilis. The sequence continues at coordinate 7,560 of PITA01015164.1, read as the reverse complement.
GGCTGGTTTTAGTTCATGATGGGAGGCTTCCAAAATTGCAACCAAACAACTACAGAATTCTATATGCTGTCACTTGGATACAAAGATCTCAATAACTAGAATACAAGATCACTGAAAGGATGAACTGAATTTCACCAATTGTTTTATACTCTAAATCAGCATAATATTTACCATTTACTGAATGCAAAATACACATATAGTAGCCCCCAATCCATGGTTTCACTTTCCACATTTTTTTGTTTTCTGTGATCAACCATGATCCAGAAACAGATGATCCTCCTGCTGAGGTATCATTAGAGGGTCAATAGTGCCAAATGTTATGTCCTGATGCCGGCATCATTCACCTCGTTTCATCTCATCATGTAGGCATTTAACATCTTAAATAATCCCCACAAGAAGCAAGGTGAGTACACACAATAAAGTGTTTTGTTTACATTCACATAAGTTTTAGTACAATATTTTTAATAACTATTCTATTTTATTATTGGTTATCACTGTTAATCACTTACTGTGCCTAATTTATAAATTAGAGTTTACTATAGGTATGTGTGTGCAGCATAGGAAAAAATTTAATATATACAGTGGTTAGTACTATCTGCCATTTCAGGCATCCACAGGAGTCTTGGAACTTATCCCTCACAGATAAGAAGAAACTACTGCACACTTAATGTTCCAGCTTACTCTTACTATTTATCTCTTGAGCAAATTAAAAGTGAACCTTCATCAGATATTGTTATCACCTAATACTTTAGATGAAATATAGAGAAATACAAATGATCAGGATTTATTTGATTCTTTAATTACTTGCCATTACCGACTTCCATTAATATCAATCAATATAGGGAAATACAATAAAAACAACCAGTAACACTTAATGGTATCTAATTTGTTGTTTGTATCTAACTGGTGTCAGTTTCCCTTAACATTAATTTTTAAGAAAAAAGATATAGCTTTTGAAATTCTGTACATAGTTTACGTATATAAGTGTATTTGTTCATTTATCTCTGTTACTTTCCATTACAGAATTTTGCAAACATCCCTATTTCAAATATTCATTTTCAGCATTCTCTCTTTAGTAGCTCCAAGTATACCTGATGGCATCTCATAAAAGAGATAAATACACACACACACACACACATACACACACACGAAAGAAAGTCTTCCATATGGAAAAAAAAGTTATATGTTGTATTTCCTAATTAAGAAAATCACATCAGTTAAGCATAAAAAGAAACTTCTACAAATTAGGAGATGACTTTGTTCTCCTAAGAATCTGCAGTTTTGATACTCTACCCATAATGCATGCATAGGCATGGGTGTGTGTGCGTGTGTGTATGTGTGTGCATGTGTGTGCGTTATGCTTGCATATCTGTTATATATATAAACAAATGTATAATATTTAAGTCCAAGTTATAATTTTAGAGAATTTTCTATAGTTTCTTTTATTACTCTTATATTAAGAGTAGTAAAAGATTAATCAACTACAAAAAAATGTAATGACAAATGCTAAATAAGTGTATCTTTTTAAAATGAGTATTGTAATAAATAAACAATTTTAATAATCTGACTTTTCCACATTTTTAACTCAGCTCTTTATACCACACTGTGTGAAATCCATCCATTTCCCTCAAGCTCCTATAATGCTACTCCAGGTCGCAGGTACTTTCACCCAATCTCTGAACCAAGCAGTGTTCTCACTGACATTCCTGCTTTGAATCTCCCTTCCCCTAATATACTGTCCACTGTACTGTCATCATGTTCTTTTACAACTCAGATATATTGTCATTTGTTCTCCTGCTTAAAAACTTGCATTGTCTCCTTTCTCACTGCTACCAAAATAAACGCCAACCTCCTTATCTTGCCTTTTGGTACCTTTCACAGCCTGGCCCACCATCTCTACAATACAGCATATCGTCTAATTGCACTAGAATCACATGCTGCCTCACAGAACGAGACAGACACTTTCCTGCTTCCAAACCTCATTCTTGCTATTTTGCTCTTCCATTGCTTCTTTTAAAATCTTTCTCTAATCCTGAAAGGGCTTTGCTTAGGAAATGCATTTGGACTCAGTAACTAATTTACTTGAAACAGAAAAACTATATTGTAGAATGTTGGAAAACAAGCATACAAAATACAGTGCTCTTTCAAACGGAATTCATTTTCACTAACCTGCTAATTCTCCATTTTCTCATTCAGATTTTGTATTTTCATGTAACTCTTAATTGAATTTAAAGGTTTTTTCTTAAGTCAAGTATCACATGGTTTCACTTACTTATGGTGCATAAGGGGTAATATAGAGGACAGTAGGAGAAGGAAAGTAAATGGGAAGTAGGGTAATTCGGAGAAGGAAACAAAACAAGAGAGACTTTGGACACAGAAACAAACTGAAGGACTAGGAAGGAAGGGGTGGGGGATGGGAGAGCCTGGTGGCGGGTACTGAGGGCATCTATTGCATGGAGCACTAGGTGTGGGGCATGGGTAATGAATCCTAGAACACTGAAAAAATAAAATAAATTTAAAGTTAAAAAAAAAAAAAGAAAGAAAAATACAGCTTCCTGGGCACCTGGGCGTCTCAGTGGGTTAAAGCCTCTACCTTCAGCTCAGGTCATGATCTCAGGGTCTTGGGATCCAGGCCTGCATTAGGGTCTCTGCTCAGCAGGGAGCCTGCTTTCTCTTCTCTCTCTGCCTGACTCTGCGTACTTGTGATCTCCCTCTCTGTCAAATGAATGAATAAGATCTTTAAAAAAAAGTATAATAATTTAAAAGATATTAAGGGCCATAAAAGTAGAATAATGACATTAAGATCTTCCTAATTAGAAAATCTTGTACCTGTTCTAGATGGCAAAATATCATATTTCATAGACCTGTAAATTTTGTAATTTTGAAGACTATATTCAAGTCCTAAGCAACTTGGACATTCACGCTATCCATTTTGGTAAGTGAACTTTAGACATGATTGTAGATTCTGCTCACATTGTCTTCTCTATGGTTACTAATTTCAATTCTTAAAGAGTTCTTTTTTTCTGGAGCACTGGGCTAGCTCAGTCAGTGGAGCATTCAACTTTTGATCTTGGGATTATGAATTCAAGCCCCCAGTTGCTTGTAAAGTTTATTTTTTAAAAAATAAAATTATTAAAAGTTCTTTTTTTGCCGGGTGGATGTGCTGTTCTGTATTTTAGCAAATGTGCTAGCTTATAGAATCAGTGACTTTATTTTGAGCATTTATAGACATGTAATTGCAAATGTCTTCAAAGATCACTCTATTCATATACATATATACAGGATAAATAGTATTTGCTTTATTTTATTTTATTGATTTATTATTTATTTGCAAATCTTTTCTAACTACTGTTTTGTTTTTTCAGTATTCCACGATTCATTGTTTATGCCCCACACCCAGTGCTCCATGCAATACATTCCCTCAGTACCCACCACCAGGTTCTCCATCCCCCACCCCTCCCCTCCAAGACCCTCAGTTTGTTTCTGAGTCCAAAGTCTCTCATGTTTTGTATCCCTCCCCAAATTACCCTACTTCCCATTTCCTTTCCTTCTCCTACAGTCCTCTATATTACCCCTTATGCACCACAAGTAAGTGAAACCATCTGATACTTGACTTTCTCTACTTGGTTTATTTCACTCAGCATAATCTCTTCCAATCCAGTCCATGTTGCTACAAAAGTTCAATATTCACCCTTTCTGATGGAGGCGTAGTATTCCATTGTTTATAGGTACCACATCTTCTTTATCCATTCATCTGTTGAAGGGCACTTTGGCTCTTTCCACAGTTTGGCGATTGTGGCCATTTCTGTAATGAACCCTGGGGTATGTATGGCCCTTCTTTTCACTACATCTGTATCTTTGGGGCAAATACCCAATAGTGCAATTGCAGCATCATAGGGGACTCTATTTTTAATTTTTTTAAGGAATCTCCACACTCTTTTCCAAAGCGGCTGGACCAATTTGCATTCCCACCAACAGTATAAGAGGGTTCCCCTTTTTCCGCAGCCTCTCCAACACTTGTTTCCTGTCTTGTTAATTTTGGCTATTCTGACTGGTGTAAGGTGGTATATCAGTGTGGTTTTGATTTGAATCTCTCAGATGCTAATGATGATGAACATTTTTTTATGTGTCTGTTAGCCATTTGTATATCTTCTATGGAGAAGTGCCTCATCATGTCTCCTGCCCATTTTTTGATGTGTTTATCTTCTTTGGGGATGTTGAGTTTGAGTAGTTCTTTATGGATCCTGGATATCAGCCCTTTGTCTGTAGTGTCATTTGCAAATATCCTCTCCCATTCTGTGGGTTGCCTCTTTTTTTTGTTGACTGTTTCCCTCACTGTGCAGAAGCTTTTTGTTTTGATGAAATCCCAAAAGTTCATTTTCACTTTTGTCTCCTTTGCCTTTGGACATGTCTTGAAAGAAGTTGCTGTGGCCGATGTCAAAGAGGTTACTGCCTATGTTCTCTTGAAGGATTTTGATGGATTCCTGTCTCACGTTGAAGTCTTTCATCCATTTCGAGTTTGCATTTGTGTGTGGTGTAAGAGAATGGTCTAGTTTCACTCTTCTATATGTAGCTGTCCAATTTTCCCAGCACCATTTATTGAAGAGACTGTCCTTTTTCCACTGGATATTTTTTCCTGCTTTGTTGAAGATGATTCGACCATAGATTTATGGGTCCACATCTGGATCCTCTACTCTGTTCCATTGGTCTATTTGTCAGTTTTTGTGCCAGTATCCTGCTGTCTTGGGGATCACAGCTTTGTAATAAAGCCTAAAGTCAGGTAACATGACGTCCCCAGCTTTGTTTTTCTTCTTCAACAATTCCTTAGCTATTAGTTTTTTTTAGTTCCATATAAATTTTAGGATTGTTTGTTCCAATGCTTTGAAAAATGTTGGTGGAATTTTGATCAAAATGGCATTGAAAGTATAGATTGCTCTGGGCAGTATAGACATATTAACAATGTTTATTCTTCTGATCCCTGAGCATGGAATGCTCTTCCATATTCTTGTGTATTCTTCAATTTCTTTCATGAGTATTCTGTAGTTCCTCGAGTGCAGATCCTTAACTTCTTTGGTTAGGTTTATTCCTAGTTATCCAAATGGAATCGATTATCTGATTTCCTTTCCTATATTTTCATTGTTAGTGTATAAGAATGCAACTGATTTCTGTGCATTGATTGTGTATCCTGCCACATTACTGAATTGTTGCATGAGTTCTAGTAGTTTGGGGGTAGAGTCTTTTGGGTTTTCCACATAGAGTATCATGTCATCTGCAAAGAGAGAATTTGACTTCTTCTTTGCCAAGTTGAATACCTTTTATTTCTTTCTGTTGTCTGATTGCTGTTGCTAGGACTTCTAACACTATGTTGAACAATAGTGGTGAGAGTGGGCATCCTTTTCTTGTTCCTGATCTCAGAGGGAAGGCTGTCATTTTTCCTCCATTGAGAATGATATTCGCTGTGGGTTTTTCATAGATAGATTTTATGAGGTTGAGTAATGTTCCCTCTATCCCTATACTTTGAAGAGTTTTGATCAGGAAGAGATGTATTTTGTCAAATGCCTTCTCTGCATCAATTGATAGTACCATGTGGTTCTTCTCTCTTTTCTTATTGATTTGTTCTATCACGTTGATTGATTTGTGAGTGTTGAACCACCCTTGTATCCCTCGGATAAATCCCACCTGGTCATGGTGGATAATCTTTTTAATGTGTTGTTGGATCCTGTTAGCATGGATCTTGTTAAGAATCTTAGCATCCATATTCATCAGAGATATTGGTCTGAAGTTCTCCTTTTTGATGGGGTCCTTGTCTGGTTTGGGGATTAGAGTAATGCTGGCTTCATAGAAAGAGTCTGGAAGTTTTTCTTCTGTTTCTATTTTCTGAAACAACTTCAGGAGAATAGGTGTTATTTCTTTTTTGAAAGTTTGATAGAATTCCCCAGGGAATTCATCTGGTCCTGGGCTCCTGTTTTTTGGGGAGGTTTTTGATCACTGCTTCAATCTCGTTACTAGATAGGTTTATTCAGGTTGTCAATTTCTTCCTTTTCCAGTCTTGGGAGTTTATAGGTTGCTAGGAATGTATCCATATCCTCTAGGTTGTTAAACTTATTGGCATATAACTGTTGATAGTAATTTCTGATGATTGTTTCTATTTCCTTGGTGTTAGTCGTGATCTCTCCCATTTCATTCATAATTTGATTAATTTGGGTCTTCTCCCTTTTCTTTCAGATGAGTTTGGCCAATAGTTTATCAATCTTATTCATTCTTTCTCTTTTTTAAGATTTTATTTATTTATTTATTTGACAGAGAGAAACACAGCAAGAGAGGGAACACAAGCAGAGGGACTGAGAGAGGGAGAAGCAGGTTTCTTGCTGAGCAGGAAGCCTGATGTGGGGCTCGATCCTGGGTCTCCAGGATCACAACCTGAGCCGAAAGCAGTCACTTAACCAACTGAGCCACCCAGGAGCCCCTTATTAATTCTTTAAAAGAACAAGCTTCTGGTTTTGTTGATGTGTTCTACTGAATGTCTAGTTTCTAATTCATTGATCTCTGCTCTAATCTTAATCATTTCCCATCTTGTGGGGGGTTGGTTTAATTTGTTGTTGATTTTCCAGTTCTTTAAGGTGTAATGAGAGTTGGTATATTTTGGATTTTTGAATTTTTTTGAGTGATGCTTGGATGGCTATATTTTTCCCCCTTGGGACTGCCTTTGCTATTTCCCATAGGTTTTGGATTGATGGATCTTCATCTTTATTGGTTTCCATGAAGTGTTTCAGTTCTTCTTTGGTTTCCTGGTTGATCCACAGATTGTTGAGCAGGATAATTTAGCTTCTTAATGTATTATTGGATCCTGTTAGCAAGGATCTTGTTAAGAATCTTGACATCCATATTCATTTTCTTTGATTTTCTTCTGAACTTTTTGTTGTGGTTGAGTTCTAGTTTCAAGGCATTATGGTCAGAGAATATGCAGGGAATAATCTCAATCTTCTGGTGTTGTTTGAGCACTGATTTATGACCTAGTATGTGGTCTATTTTGGAGAAAGTTCCATGTGCACTCGAGAAGAATGAGTATTCTGATGTATTAGGGTGGAATGTTCTGAATATATCTATGAAATCCATCTGGTCCAATGTGTCATTCAAGGCTCTTGTTTCTTTGCTGATTTTCTGTTTAGATGATCTGTCCATTGCTGAGAGTGATGTGTTAAGATCTCCTACAATTAGTGTATTTGTGTCAATATGACTCTATTTTGCTTAACAGTTGGCTTATGTAGTTGGCTGCTCCCATGTTGGGGGCATAAATATCTACAATTGTTAGATTTTCTTGGTGTATAGACCCTTTGAGAATGATGTAGTTTCCTTCTGTGTCCCTAATTCTATTTTTATGGGATTTTAGCTGTTTGTTCCATGACTTCTCTTGCTCCTCCTTCTTAATCCATCTGTCTTCTAAATCACTAATACAACCTTCCTCTTCAGCTACTCTAGCTGTTCGCATATTTAAATTAGATTGTATCTCCATTAATAGCCTTTCTAACCTTTGCCCGTTCGGCTTTCACTTCTGTCATT